>JAGDQP010061278.1:0-12067 GCA_022664845.1 Lepisma saccharinum
GTCACTGACATCTGTAAGTGTTAACAAGTACATGTTAATTTAATCTTGTAATAGAAAAGTTTCTCCTTTGACGTCAGAACAAGTTCTGTAGGGAGCATTCACCTACTAGGAAAAATATTCCATTCAGTCAACTTGCAATGCTTATTTCCAACGTTCAATTGCGCCAACTCGATCATTCACCTAGAGAAAGTACTACTGTGACGTCAAGATTATATCTAGCCCTATTTAAGAAGAGAAAACTTACATGGCTTTTCGCTTTAAAAGATTCGATCTTTACATGAATAATAACTTCTTTAAAAGTTATTTCAGACGAGGAAAAGTCAGCCTTAATTTTACAATCAGATATTAAGTTTGTCTTCCTAAAAGAACATGAATTTCCTCTAACCAGATTTTCATCTTTACATGAATAACAACTTACTTCATCAGAACCTTATTTCACATAAGAGAAAGTACAACGGTCTTATTTTTGGGAATCAGACAATTACTTCCTCATAGAAATCAGATAAAATTCCACTTTCTAGCAGTCACGTGAACAGTCCCTCGTTTCATATTTGTATTGCCCGTGTCATATTTTAACTTAGAACATCATACCAACAACATTTTAGTTCCATATGAATCAACAAAGGTGTAACATTCATCTCGTAATTTATTTAATAAAAGGTAACTTTTTTTTATTAACTCAATTTCTCGATATTTTTACCGTAAAATGTTAATGTGGATTTTAATACTTAGCAGCTAAAGTCAAATCGTGACGGGTCGTAGTCCAAAGTTACTAGACTGGCAGTCTGCGGTGGTTGGAGATCAGCACGAAGGTCCCGGGTTCGAATCCCAGCAGGGGCATGGGTGTGGATTTTAATACTTAGCATCTAAAGCCGAATCGTTACGGGTCGAAGTCCAAAGTTACTAGACGGGCAGTCTGCGGTGGTTGGCCTCAGCTCGAAGGTCCCGGGTTCGAGTCCCGGCCGTATGTCGTTTTCCTCCTAAAAATTCAAGCGTACTGTATACAAACACCTCCTACGTCACCTCAAGCGAAGTACATGGATTATTACGGCCGGCATCTTAAATTTGCGTCACTCTTCAATTATGAGGTCTCGGGTTCGAGTCCCGGTCGTATGACGTCATTTTTCTCCCAAAAATTCATACGTAGTGTTATACAAACATCTCCTACGTCACCTCAAGCGAAGTACGTGGATTATTACGGCCGCCATCTTAAATTTGCGTCACTCTTCGATTATGTCCTCAGTTTTTTCCCACCCAAAATTCATTCGTAGTCTTGTACGAACGTCCACACCACGTCATGGGGTCAACTACCTGCCACGGGGCGGTCAACAACCTACCACGTCAATTCAACCACGTCATGGTTGCTCCTGGAAGGCAGGCAACCCGCAATTTTCTAACGAGTACGACCGTCTTCTACTGAAGTGATAGTGATGCAGAATGAATGTGATTCATGGTACTGTAGTCTATGCTGTAAAATATTGTAACAACGCCAGTGCGGGATTAAGCTATTTGGAGACCCGGGGCTATTGACTGACTCCCGTCCTGTTACATATCCCTTGTGATCGTAGGAGTAATTGATTTTACATTGCTGGGTCCCTCTGAACCAGGAGAGGCCCTAGGCTGCAGACCTTTTAACTCACCTTAATCTGGCTCTCAACAACGCTATAGAACATAAAAAGTTATTCCAGTCGCATTGCTCTGGAACAGATTGTAGGAGTAACCGTGTTACAACTGGACTTACTCCCAGTTTTGCAATGCAAAATTATGACTTTGCCTCAACTTAGCGCTGGCTAGAAGCTTAGCGGTCGATTGTAGAATTGGGCGTTAGTGAACAAATTGCCATACAATTTCTGGGGAAAGTAAAGTTAGATTTATTTTACTGTTTTTCCCCCTAAAATTAACGACAGTCAAAGAAAAATGTGTCTTTTAGTTTGGAAAACCGGAAAAATAAATAAATAAATAAATAAATAAAGGAATTATTTGGTTATTCCTCGCTGGACACCCTCGATTATTCGAAACTCTGAAAAGTCTTTCGTAGAATTTTCTTTTCACAAGAGACAGAGAGAAAAAAAAATATAAAAGAAACTTTTAAAGATTTGCTTTTCTTAAACAATTCGTGTTATAAAAAAGTACAAAATAATTTTGTTTATGCATAACAAAACAAAAGCATGGGGCGTGCTCTCATATACAGTCACTTATAAAGTCTTGAATTGACGGGCCACATGCTTTTGTTTTTCGTCATCCATAAACGACATTATATTGTTCTTTTTAGTACGAATCGTTTAAGAAAAGTGTCTTTAAAAAGTTTTGGTGTTTGGATACCTTTTCTGAAGCTATTGTTTTGTTATCCAAATCCTAAAGAGTTCTGCAACCAGTCAAACACAACATCGTTGCAGGCTACTATTTATTTTAGGATAAAGAAGTCCACATTAAAAAAATATGTATACTTCTAAAATATAGCCCTAATATGAAAGTAACAATGGAATATTGTATTGTCACCTGACGTACGTCGTTGTGCAAAATTTCATCATTGTGTGGCGTCGTGAAATGAGTTAAATCAACGTTGACAGTGACACCACGAACTATTGTGAACGAAAGAAAAGTCTGTAAAAAGGAAAAGAATATTGGAAAATGACTATTCATGAAGTTGTTGGTATGCTGAGTGTGTGCGAATGAACACTAATATGCAGTGGAGGATTCAGTGTTTACAGATGTTGTGTTTCTTTTTTATTTTCCGTTCACTTTTATTGATCGGTGATGCATGCAAGAATGTTCATGAAGTCAATAACATAGGAAGTTAGTTTACCTGCAAGGAGATAGGTTCTGGTGATAACGTAAGACAGGCATGAACGAAGAGAAGCTCTTTTAACGTTATTGGATGTTATTTTGATAGTCGCGGAATAACAGGCGAGCTTCGCTTTTTCTCAAGGTAAACGAGTTCAGGTTTGTCAGTGGATGAATCATGATAAATTTTGCTGTCATGGCCTTCTTTCTTTCTTTTCACGTTGTTCGGGAGTTCGTTGATTTAAGTTTGTATTGCGTGTAATTATTGTTTCTTGTAGTGAACATAGAATGAACAAAACAACTTATTGGGTATTTCATTCAGAAAATCAATGACTTAATAATGTGTCCAAGGCTCGGTTTGGTCGTTAAGAAATCGGTGTTAGATCTTGCCATTGATATATAGCCTCGAGTAAATACATTTAGATATACTTTACCTCTTTAGTGTATTTGTAGGACGCTTTGTGCTTTTTTCCTGTTCTAAAAATTGAATCCCGATGATGTACAGCAAGATTTAAAAAAAAGTTACACACTTTCAAGGTTAAAAGTTGTTGTCTAAGTGAACAATATATTGGTAAGCATAAAGGCGAGAAAATTGACCTCGAATCCTGAAAACTAGACCTATTTTTCGTTCAAGGTTGTAGGGAAACAAAAGTAGTAGTAAAACTCAATTCGTTTTCTAGCTTCTTTATTAACAACACGAATGTTATACCAATGCTTAAATTACGTCTATTTTGCAAAGGAGATGTGGAGGAAGGGCTCCACATATTCTCGACCTACTAGGTAGGGTGGTCATTCACATGCCCGACCACTTTTTATTCCCAAGGTTCCCATTCCCAAGGACACTGATACTCAATTTGATAGAAGGCTGAGTTCGCCTCAGAGCGCCAGGGGAACACTGCGAGAAAAGTTTGCAGTGTCGAGGCCGGGATTTGAATACGGGCCCGCCAGATTCGTAGTCAGCCACGGCGACTCATTTACTAATGTAGGAATGTTTCAAATTTTAGACACTTTTTTATAAGTTTTCTATCAGTGTTTACAAAGACTGTCTCACTTATTCCTTTGTTGTGATTTATTTACGTTGGAAGTATTATCCTTTCTAAAATCTTTTTTTTTTTTTAGTTCTCGTTTCAGAACCCTGTTTTTAGATATATATTTGATTACCGAAGATTATAATAATTCGAATACTTATTCGGTTATCCATTCTGTGATTGACTAAACATTATTCGGATAATTGCACGACAATCCGTGCATCGGACATTCATTAGAATGTCTATAATCCGATTATTAATTTGTTTTTCCCAGCAGTGCTCGAAGTGGGCTAGAAAAAGTAAGGGAACGCTTGCAGAAGTGGGCTATACAAAAGGTAAAGGAACGCATGTACTTAGTGGCGGTGATTGACTATTGAAAGTAAAGGCAATGAGCTAAGAGGTAGGGGGAACGCTAAATCCAAAATGAAAAAAGTAAGGGCACGGTGTTTCCCCCACTTTGAGCACTGTTTCCCATTTCCATTGTACTCTTGCCTCTCACAAGAAGTGTTTTCATAAGTGTGTAACGACTTCGTGTCAAAAGCGGGGTTTCGCAGCGGAAGCATGTTCACATAATAATCTAGAGATCCTGGGAATAGTCTTTTCTACCGTCCATCCAATTGAGATTTTCCTCAGAATTAAGAAGTAGTGGACTCGGTGTCGAAAGTAAGAAACAGCGCGGATAGGGGATCGTTGCGACGACCACATAATGTCAGTGACTCGTACCGGAAAGTGGATAGAAGCTCTTACCGGAACAGTGTTGTTATTGAGAGGAAAAATAGGATAGGTTCCAAGGTCAAGGTTATTTCCACCAACGCTCTTATTGGCTATAAGGACCGTGTGCAGCATTATACCAGGCCACAACGGGTAGAAGTCGAGTGCTCGCTAAAACTCGACTTTGCCTTAATTGGTGAATATAGGAACGTGGAGGTTAGGTGCAAAGATGCATAACCGCAACTAACCTTACCTATTATTTACGTTCCCTTGTTCGCTACTCGCTTAAACTCGACTTCTACCCCACAGCGGCGTAACACTGTCTTTTCAGGAAGCTAAGGGGCTTTTGATTGTATGCTTCACTTGTTTTTGCCAATGGAATTTCCTTTCTTCAGTAAATAAAGGAACTGTAAATAAATGAAAAATAATGTCTTCGCACACACACACACAAGGAAGAAGGAGAACTATTGTATTTCGAATTATCACTTTTCAATGCGATGCCTAGTTACGTTAGTTTCAGACCAAAAGAAAAACTTGTTCCCACGACACTATTGCGGCTGCTGTTTGACACCGTATTTAACTCGGTTAGAGGTCAATTTGCCCCTGAAGGGTATGACGAAGTTCAAATCGTGTTGTTTGTATACGAATTACAGCTGTCGTTCTCTCCGTACCTTCCTACTATCCCTTATCATTTAACTGAATAACCACCAATTTATCGGTGTTGCTTGAGAAAATGGACTGCTTATTTTGATGCTTGGCTGAATATATGTTTATCTTATATTAATAAATAACACTACAAGATTACTTAAAAAAAAAGTATATTTTTACAGTATATTAGTAATTGCGCAAAAAAAAGGGTTTGTTTATAATTATAGATCCTTGCGCTTTTAATTAGAAGAAAGTGAAATTAAATATTTATCTCTGCACTTTCTTGCAAAGATAAAGCTTTTGTCTGAAAGTATTACGAGGTGTAGGATTCAAAGAAGAAGAAAATAGAATACATTGTTATGCGAATTCCAGCTTGTCTAAAATACACCTTTAAGAACCAAGGTAATGTACAGAATATCAAGATGTATACTATTTATGCGATACACAATAAGGAAAGTAGAAATAATGCAAAAAGAATTAGACCCGCACACGAGTAGGGTAAACGTACCAGTTATGGGCAGTTTTAGAACACTTTTGTTTTATGTAACTTGAAGCTTTATTTCTCTGTTTGTGGGAAACTTTAAACTCTTAGATCTTATCTGAAATTAATTGTACAATGAAACAATAGAAATACAGAATATGTATCTTTTTATGTATGTATTTTTCTTCCACACTGACCAATAGTTGTCACACTCTGACCAGTAGATGGCACCTTCATGCACAGTGATTGGCACTTTTCGTTCGATAGAAGTTTTTGAGTAGATCATCACAGATCTAACTTTAGTTCCAAAAATCAAGGAAACCAATTTTGACTTTTCTTTGAGACCAGTCCAGTAGTTAACACCATTGCCAAATTCTTTGTTCCTGTAAAGTCTACGTGCTACGTGAAAATGCTAGCCATAGTATTTTTATGTCTTAAAGGTAACAACGGCTCTCTTAGAAATCTGAAAATTTATTTGTTTTTAAGTGACTAGTTAAAGGGTTCCCATGCCAATAAATAAACTGTGAGAAATTGTACCAATCATTGGCACTCCTTAACTGGTCTGAATAATTTACATAATGATACATCCTACGGACCCCTAAATACCCTTCTACTTCCTGAAGAAGGAAAACTCGACAATAATTACATTATAGCAGTAAAGAACTGGAGAACAATGTAAGTATTGTCTTAGCCTGTCTGTGTAGTTTTTATAGGTTTATTTGGCAACTTCGCGAAGCCTTGAAATTATCACCTGAACGTGGTAGATCACGCCCGCCATCTTGGTAAGCACTTTCCATTGATTTACATGGGAATTGTTTTACTCGTCTTATATCTTTCAGGAGCAACCGTTTAACTTGTGTTTTCGCCCAGTTTATCGTCATGTTCTCTTTTACTCATGGTATTTCATAGAAATACAATATTTTACACACGAACAGCCCGTTAACATATTGCGATTTGCATAGCAAACTATTAATAACACATTATATTTATATATTTGAAGAAACTCCACAAACCAAAACTATACAAGAGTCAAAATAACCACAAAGACAAATTTTGTGAAAGCAGAACTTCAATATTCTACTTCTGAGAGGCGTAAAACAATTCCCGTGTAAATCAGTGCAAAGGTCATACCAAGATGGCGGGGGTGAGCTACACCGTGAACCACGACCATTAACTAAAATGGTGTGTCACGTGCGCAGAAATCATCAAAGAAATAATAAGCAACTAGTCGGGAATAATATCAGCTTTGCTAAATTATTTTCGACCTTAAAAGTCTTGGAAGTGCCAAAAATACTGGGCATTGCCAATTTCAGTGACGCTTACTCTTATTAACGTCACACTTTTTTTTTTCACGCAAGTTGTTAAGGGTTAAACGGAAGCCACCTTTAGTAGACCAAGGCTGTGTAGGGGCTTGTCGTGCCTAGGAGTTTTCGTAACAAATCAGTTCTACTACAGCTTGATTTAAACAGGCAGTGGATCTTAATAATTATCAAAGAACGCTTCGGTCTTAAAAGAAGAGAAAGATTTTGTCCTTGTTTAATAGCCTGTGAATTAAATATAGGATCCAGTAAAATAGCCAAGCTAATTACGATCATCAATGTTGGAATTGCAGATTACATTTGATTATTTGAGCACTTTGTTTTCTCTCTGGTTGTTTAGAGATGCAATTAGAAGAAATATTTTCTTCTTCGTAATGCTTTAGTGGTGCTTAATGCTTTCGAAAGTAGTCATTAAACTCTTTTTCCTTGTATTGTCATTGCGATGTCGTAATGCTTCAAGTTACATTATTCACTTGTGTGAGTGACGCAGCAAAATCATGTTATTACCTTGTTCTAGTGGTGTTATGTTTTTACCTATGTTTATGATAGGAAATACAAGGGGCATTCAAAAATTTTCCAGACTAAAGTGATTAGAAAAACCAGAAGAAACCTACACTTGTAATAATACTTAGCATCCCTCAAAACTAAAGACACTTGTCCCATCTCTCAGTACACTCTAAATTCTGTTTCGTTTTGACAGCGTGTTCAGTAAACCCAGCATTGTTAAGGTCCATCTGTTCACGATCACGGGGCTTTTTAACTTAATGGCATAGAAATCGTGGGGGGGGGGGGTTGATCTGGACCCTAAATCATCAATAACTTGTTGGGTGCCATGAGCACGGTGGGTCGGAGCATTGTCCTGGTGCAAAATTGAGCCCGTTCTTGCTTACTGCAAACGCTTCTGTGAACATTTTCTGATGTGTTCATTGCGTCTGATATCTGTTGCCGTTCTTATCTCCTCTCTTCACTGTAGCTTCGATGGACGGGCGTCTTCCATAATGACTTGTCCATCTTTAAATTTGTTATGGCAATCAAAAACTCGAGCACGGGATAAGACACCTTCCCATAGGTTGCTTTCGTCATTTCGTGTGTTTCTGTGGAGGTCTTGTGCAGGCGGACGCAGAATTTAATGACTATCCCTTTTTCATGCTTCAGTTCCATTCTGGCCTCAGTTCGGGTATCACTGACAGGGTTACGACCTGTAGAGGAAGACAGAATTATAGTACAGTTTGCGCTTTCTTTGGAACAGTTACATACATATTAACTAACCTTCAAGTACATACAATTTCAAAGGTACAGGTCTGTTTGTTTTATTATACGAGGGCAGTCTCGAAACTTTGGGTGTCATCGCTAGAACAGTTGCAGCGATTGAGGTTATCTTTATATTAGGATTAACTTCGTATAAAGCATAAATTCCCAAAGTTTTTTTTTTTTTTTTTTTAATCAGGCTTCCTTCCATCTGGAAATCCTCTGAACTGTTGTCCATCAATTTATGGCACTAGAATAAAGGAAAGGGTTTAGTCTAGTCTAGTGCAATGACGTCATTATTATTAAGTACACCTTTTGAAAATGTCAGAGCTCAGTGATGTTAATATATAAAATCATAAATAGACAAGGGGTCATGGGATTTGTAGTAGGTAATGTGAAGCCAACTGCTGAAACGAAATGCACTGCTGCTCTGTTTTTCCTCGGTTTATGTTTATTTTATTATTTTTGTAACCCTCCTCACCTTAGGAAATTCTCACAGTCCTCAGGTTGGGAACCACTGGCATCTAAGATGGTGCCCACAGGGACAGAACTTGGTTATAAAGTTTGCTAGAAGAAAAAAACTGTTGCTAAGCTTGGAATGTGCCAGTACAGTGATGTATTATTACGGGTCATTAAGAAAGTTATTGATGCCACAGAACTACAGGATACTACTTCAAGTTCCCCGTTTATATCCTTGTATTATTTTAAAATTATTAATTTTTCATTGAAGCACATTTTTCAGAACCGGAGACGATAAAGCACGTACTTAACTACACATGTTATTTCCACGAGAAGATATATTTTTTCCACAATTTTTCGACAATTTTTAACCGTAACCACTGGAAACACAGATTAGGAATAAGCGAGGGTTCGAAATGAACCGGATCATACCGGAACAAGCGTTCCAGTTCGCGAATATTTTGAACTTCCCTGTTCTGTCTCGTCTGTATGGTAACGATCGACAAAAAGGACAACAGCATGTTGTCCGAGGTGAAGCGTTCCGTTTCGTGAAAATTTTAATTTGGAGACTTGGAACAAGGTAAATAGGCAAAAATAACACTTGGAAGATCACATAAGGGCAGTAAAGATGGTCTACATATTGCGAATTTCGCAATGGTCTGTAAAATGTATTGCTTCTAATATCCTTGCGATTTATACCTGTTACGTCATCTTGCCTACTAATGTAGAACCTGAGATGATGATGAACCAGAAGGATCGAAAATTTGAGTTAGAAAAGTGTGTTCTCGGGTTATATCATGTGCTGTACTGTAAGCCCTTTTCTTTTTCTGTATCTTTGTCCTGCACATCCCAGTGCGTATTGATACTGTGCAAGACAAAAGTTAGTAGACGTATCAACGGGTTTTCCACTGACCTGGAAAACTAGAAAAAGTGACGGAAAGTAGAAAGCTTTGGAAAAGCCAGGGAATTAACAACTAATGAATATTAAATGCGTTTTTTTTTTATGTGAGGATTAAAATAAAAAAGAACTATTGTTTTGCCGGGGTAGATATTTCTTACATAGTAAGATGTATCTCAAAGGTTTGACGACTTTTGCAATTGGAGCAGCCAGTGCTTTCAAATTTCCACTGCAAGAAAAAAATAAAGAAGTATTATAGTTAGAAACCCTGGAAATTCGCGGAAAAATTGCAAAATGTGCGAAAAGTATTTTTTTTTTTTCGATATCCAGAATATGAAATTTGTGGATTTCTACTCGCGAATTTTCTGAATGTGGCCTTCATTCACGAATTTTTATATGTACTCGAGAATTTTTCATCTTATTCAAGAGTGGTTGATATGCTCTACAGCAGTTCTCGTAAAACTTCCAAGCCGACCTGGTATCCGTGTGGGTTGGGGCGCTAAGCCAGTGAGTCTAAGGTCTCGGGTTCGAATCCTGGTTGGGACATGGATGTGAATTTTAACTAGCATCGCAATCATAATCGTGACGGGTCGATGTCAAAGCTACTAAAAATTGCCCATACAAAATAAAGTTTTTTTCGTAAAACTTCCGAGACTTATGGTGTTCCAAAAGGTGTACCTTTTGGTGAACATATGCAGAGTTACGATCGAGTTAGAAGAAATGCTATCGGAAAATGAAAGTTTGACAGTTCTTGAGAGTATAAATGCTAGATAGTGAGTATAAATCTTGTGTGGATGGTGCTCTTATAGCTGTATGTGGATACCACACCAGGGTCGAATGTTGACTGTGAGCACTTCTTTTCACACTTTTTATGTGTGCTCACAAACAGAAAATTTTTTCGAGGCAGCTGTCTAAACTTGACATACATCTTTATCAGTATGTATACATGTTGGAGAGAATATTTAAAGAAAATGTAAATTGAAAAGTGCAAAATATTTTTTTATACTCATCAATGTGCTAATTTCACGTAAAAACGACCAAGAATATGACCGTGAACTTTGGCTTTAGCACTCAAGAATTAGGTGAAATTCTTCTTGTCTGTCTTTTTGTATCTAGTGTTCTGAAAATGTGTAAATAGTTAACAAGAAAACTTGGAAGAGATAGCGAATTCTTTCTGCTCAAATCAGTGGGAACCCTGTCGTTGAAATAAACAGCTGTTAAATGAAGTAACAGTCCCGTATCGAACTTCCAAGTTATTTTAATGAAATATCCTTTTAAAAAGAAATAAATAGGCGATTTGCCTAACTGCCGGTATCTAATTACCAGCATATCCCAGTGCAATGTAATAGTCTGTTATTATTCAGTATTATATCGATAGTTTCAACGACTGTCCGCATCAATGATGTATGTATGATATTAGGTTCTCATTTGACCTGCGTGTTTCACGAGACTTTGTCGCTCTCCACCTACACAGGAGAGAGATATGTTACGAGGATGGATCTCTCTATAAACCGCTTTCCTTGTACTTTGTATTAGCTTGTGTTTGTGTGTGTATGACAGGCCGGGCATAACAGGACGTGTAATGAATGTAGCCGGTCAGAGGTGTAGGAGGAGCCGCAAGTAGCACCTGGAGAGAGAGGAGGACAGGTGGGTAACCTGCTCGTTCAAGGCTATCCTCTTCCCCAAGTGCAGGTTCACGACATCCAGGGGAACAGGGTTGCCAGCTCAACGTTCGCATTCATTGTTTACAGCTTCAATTATTGTGGCATCATTGTCATCGATTGACTTCGACAAATTATTATGATTATATTATGTATGTGAAGTACAAGGCAATCGATATGTGGTGACTGGATTACTTGGAGAAAAATAATTTTTTGAAAAGAAAAAAAAAAGGTGAAGAGATACGATGTTTCACTAGCAAAATACTTTTAAAAAAAATCATGTATTATATTGTGAAGACACGTTTGTTACACTCGGTTGATTTTCCAGAGAAAGTTAACTTCCTTTCATTATATCTTTTCGTCTGACGGCCTAAGCTAAAGTTGCCTAAAGGCTATATATAAATATATACAAATTGTGTTTTCGTCAGAAGGTATTAAGAAACTTTAAAATGTGGCAAAATCTGTATAGAAAACTGCTGTACGTAGACTTCTTTTTTATAAAATAAGTCTGTCAGCAATTTTTGAAGGAAGGAAAAAAAAATAAGATTAAACTTTTTAAAGTATTGCCCAGGTTAAGATTTTTCAAAATTGTTTGGGTGACTGACCGACCTCGCACTGTTTTTCTTTCTTTTGTATGGTAATTCATAATATTTCGGAGCAGAAGATGGAACTTTCTATTGATTAAAAAACGAAACTAAACTGGATGGCGTGAAGGCCCCCAAGGACCTTGGCCTGTCAGACGGCTGTATTACGTTTAAGGTGTTAGAGGGTTATCACTGATCCCGGAACCCTCTTGTAAGATTACATCACCGATCTACGATCAGTGATGT
>JAGDQP010061279.1:1002-12067 GCA_022664845.1 Lepisma saccharinum
TGTCGCTGTTTTTGCTTGTGTAGGTTCTTGGTTCTTGCTATTTTTGTACTTCGCGGTTTTTACTTGTCGCGATTCTTGTTTCTTGCTATTTTTGTGCTTCGCGGCTTTGGTCGTCGCTTTTTTTGTCTGCCGCTGTTTCCCTACATCGCTGTTTCGGTGCGTCGGGGTGTTGCTGTCGCTGTTTCGTGAGCCGCGATTTTGACGTCGGAGTTATTACTAGTCGTGGTTTCCGGGTCGCAGTATTGTGTTTCGTGTGTTTCGCCTGTCGCTGTTTTTGTATGTGGTTGTTTTTGCCTGCTGCGGTTTCTGGATATCGATATTTTGGTGTCTCACTGCTTTCGCACGTCGCGGTTTTTGTATTTCACTTTACTGTGAGTTGCAGTTTTATCTGTCGCGCGGCTTTTGTGCATCGCAGTTTTGTCTGTTGCTGTTTTGTGCATTGCGGTTTTTACGCGTCCTTGTTTCTACCTCTCGCGGTTTTGGGGTCATTGGTTTGTTTCTTGCGTCTTGCGCCTTTAGTTTGATGCAGTTTTTGTGTTTCGCGATTATGTCTATCGCGGTTTTTGCCTGTCGCTCTTGTTGTGCATTGCTGTATTTGCATGTTGGTCTTTTTGTGCGTCGAAAATTTTAGTCCTTTTTTTGAGTGTCGCCGTTTTTGTGCGTCGCGGTCTTTAACCTGTCACTGTTTGTGGCTATAGCTGTCTTTTCGCTTTGCTGTTTCTGTTCATCGGGGATTCTCAATCACTGTTCTTGTCTGTCGCTGTTTATGTGCGTCGCGGTTTTTGTCTGTCGGAGATTTTGCCTGTCACTGTTTTTGTCTTTGCTATTTTTGTCTGCGACTGTTTCCATAAGTCACTGTTTCGGTGCGTCGGGATGTTGGTGTCTCTCTTTCGTGAGCCGCGATTTTAACGTTGCGGTTATTACTAGTCATGGTTTTCGGGTCGCAGTATTGTTTTTCGCGGGTTTTACCTGTCACTGTTTTTGTATGGTTGTTTTTACCTGCCATGGTTTTGGATGTCAATGCTTTTGACTGTCGCTCTTTTTGCGCGTCCCAGTTTTTGTACTTCTCTGAATTTTGAGTTGCGGTTTTGGCCTGCCGTCCGGTTTTTGTGCGTCGCTGTTTTTGCCTCTCGTGGTTTTTGGGGTCGTTGGTTTGTTTGTTGCGCTTTTCTCATAGCGACTATAACCTGTCGTGGTTTTTGTCTGTCGCTCTTTTTGTTCGTTGCTGTTTTTGCCTGTCGCTCATTTTGTGTCGAAACTTTGAGTCGCTGTTTTTGACTGTCGCCGTTTTTGTGCGTCGCGGTCTTTGTCGTAGATTTTGCCTGTCGCTGTTTTTGCGCGTCTCGGTTTTTGCCTGTCGGTGTTTTTGTATGTCGCGGTTGTTGCCTGTCGCTGTTTTCGTACTTCGCTGCTTTTGTCTGTTGTGGTTTTTGCCTGTCGCGGTTTTTGTATGTCACTGTTTATGCCTGTCACGGTTTTTGTATGTCACTGTTGTTTCCTGTCGTGGTTTTGGAGTCGCTGTTTTGTGTCTCGATTTTGGCGTTGCGGTTTTTGTCTTTCGCTAGTTTAACCCGTCGCTGTTTTTGTATGTCACTGTTGTTTCCTGTCGCGGTTTTGGAGTCGCTGTTTTGTGAGTCTCGGTTTTGGCGTTGCGGTTTTTGTCTTTCGCTAGTTTAACCCGTCGCTGTTTTTGTACGTAGGTGTTTTGTGCGTCGCGGTTTTGTTTTCGCTGTTTCGTCGGTACACGCTTTACCTGATATGCATAAATAAGTTGGGTGATATAACTGCTGGGCGTTGAGAGTCGCAGCTTTTTGATCTAGTTTGAACAATCGATTTCAAGAGAGTAAGAAACTGGAGTAGATTTGAATATCGAAAAGTGCCAGCTGTTGAATAATACGTGGGGTCACTTTAAATGGACGCGTAATGTAGAAGTTGTCAGAAGTTGCTGTAAAGTTAAATTAATCACGTTTGTGTGCGCTATTCAATTTTTCTTTCCCCTTCTCTTCCAAACATGATCTCTCTTGAATGCATCCTGCAGGTACAGTTCCGAGCGTCTGGTTGTAAGAAGTGAATGACTGCGCATTGAGGAATCAGATGGCTCGTTGTTGTATACAGGAAAAGTGTGGAACGCCCAGCGATAATTCCATGTTATGGTTCTTTGGTATTCATACCATGACAACAAGAAAGCAGGACGCCATTCATATACACCTGCACAGCTAACAGTGGATGATGGAACGAAAACGAAGAGGAAAAGGCCATGAAATATGCGGCACTTAATCTCGTGTCTGGTAGAATGTCATTCTTTGTCTTTCTTTCCCATTGCAGTCACTGTATAGCGAATTATATGTATTTGAATGTTTTCTTGGTGAAAGTTATTTTTGTGCGGGAAGAAAAGTCTATGATTTTCTTCAACAAAGAAGGAGACTTTGTCGCCTACACAGATGTTGCCTCTGAATTCATCTAAGGTTTCACAAGAACTTCATAACTTTCTAAACAGTCCTTCTTTCCCTGTGTTTTAAGCAATTGTTTTGTAAACTACCATTTTTGTATTTCAGACACGTTCTGCGTTTGTTGTGTCTAAGAACTCTTAAAAGAGATCATTTCCTTATGTTCAAAGGAATTAATATATTCAGTGTATGTCATAATTGCCATATAGCTGTGTTCAAGATCCGCTCTTCCTTCTTCAGGATATTTAGTTCCTTCTGTACACCGAGAATGATTTGTATTATAGTATTATCAACTTACGTTTATTGATTCCTTCTGCTCTTAAGCAGAGGAACGTAAGCGCCTGCGCCTCACATTTCAGAATAATAATACATTGAAATGCTATGTAGGCATACAAGTAATAATATTTTAAAATGCCTTTAGTTTCATTCTCCTTCTCCTCCTTCTATTATTATTTGATTATTTATTTGTCTCTCATAGCTAAGGGCTGGGTTTGCACGCCTGTTGAACGGAAATCGTAAAGCTCAATTATATTCTCCATCTAATAATTTTTTGACCACATACCAAGTTTTTTCATGGTCACTAGTTTTACACCTACTTCTAGTGCTTCCAATTGATATTTGGTTGATTTTGGTACTATTCCTCTCGTCGAAATTACTAGGGCTGGATCCTTTACTTTCCACAATTCTTGAGTTCATATGCCATATCTTCATATTAGTTGTTTTTGTACTGCTGGTGGTGCTGATACTCGTATGTGAGTGGCTTGGCTGGTATAATGACATCTAATTTCTCTGTCATATCTCAATGTTATGTTTTCCATGGCAGATGGAGGTTTATAATAGGAGGTGTTACTTCTTTCATTTCCTTCGAAATGTTCATGAAAGTTTATCGCCACTTTATTGTGTCTCTATGTATATTCAGTGTTTGTAAAGAGGTGACATGTACGAATTTGAATTTTGTTTATGGTCTTTAGGTTTGTTTGGTTCAGACCAGTAATTTACATGACTGTTTCTGTTGTGTCATTACACTTTCAGCATTTATCATCAGGAACTGTTTCTCTTTGAGTGTGTTTTTGATAGCCTCATTTTGGTGAAACTCGATCCTGGATGGACATCATGAATCCTTTTGTTTCTTCAAACAAGTTTCCTCTCTTGAGCCAAATATTTGTACCTCTTGATCTACCTGATTATTTTCCGAATGGCCAGAATCTAATCTGATTTCTTTTCTATTGTTTCGGCGAAACATAGCTTGTATCTGGCAAGCAAAAGCAAACATCCTATTGGAGAGCATGTTCTTCATGAATGCTATCTTGAAGTCCGCCATACTGAGTTTCTGTTGAGCTTGTTAAATAGAAAAGGGGTCGTGTAATATGCAATATATGCTGAACTTTTACTTCTAAATACGTTTCTGATGTCCGTTTTTGCATAAATGTATTGTTGTGAGACATTAGTATGGGGTAATTAATAGTCTAAAACACCCATTGATATTTTAAATTGAGAAGGGAATGGAAACCGAATGCAAATAAATTGTTTCTGATTATACTGCCCTATCGATGTGGATGACTACCGCCGTCATGACCGCCAGCTTGAAGTTTACTATATTCAATGTCGCTTGTTTTTATTAAACGGGAAGGAGGTCGTGTAATATGTCATTCTGGGATACAATTTTACGGGAAATACATTTATGACATAACTGTCTCCAGAAACGTATTTTCCGTAAAATTATAGGCAAGAATGACATATTACACAACACCCTTCTCATTTGAGAAAATCAATCGATATTTAATATTGCTTACCTAAAGATGGAGGTCATGAAGAATATACCCTCCAACAAGTAGCACCTTCCACCCAGTATCCATTACTGTGTATTTGTTTTCATTTTCCTTATATTTTAAAGCATAAGGGTATTTCCACACTTTTTGATCACTCTCCACAGACAAGAATGTTGCTTTTATACAAAAGATATTTTCAAAAGCAATTACCTTGGAGTTGCGAAATTTTGCATGTGCACATACTTTGATATTCTAATCATGACCTAAAAAAACTGTTAACTTTATCTGCTCCATAAGTATGATTGCTTATGAGAGATGCAACAGTGTGCGAAAAGAGCAAATGGCTCGAAAAGAGAGAGAAATGGTTGTTTCGCATAGAAATATTGTCTCAAGCTGTTGATTTATTTGCTCTGGAGACGTGGTATGTCAATAATTCTCAATTCTCCCAGGAGCTTGAAGAAGGTAGTTCGTTTTATTGCTGCATTAGGATGTCTCATAAAATACTTTGTTAGTAACAATATAGCCCAGTAGAAATAGGGAGATATGATATGATACCCAGAACATATTGGTACAAAAGACATTCTCGCACACAGCAAACCAGTATCTCTTCTCGTATAACATGCTGAAAATCCATTCATGGAAACTGTCGGAAAATTACAATCTAATATGTCGCTCGAATAGCTCCATAGTTTTATGTAGGTGTCACTAGATCATTATGATCCAACAGCCAGTGGGCTCCAGATTGATTTGCGAAAAGAAAAAAGACAATGATCAATTTTCAACGAAAATGACCGCCTATTTTGGTTTCTACGTAGATTCATTTTTGCTATAAATTTAGAATCCCTAAAATCCTTTGTTGAAGAAAATAATTCGTACTGATATACAATTGGAAAAATCTCTTCATGGGATACCTCGTATGACCTACTTTTTAAACCTGCAGTTTTAAACCTTCCTTTTCTGACCTTCAGACCTTCAATTTAGGGGGCGATTATCATACAATTACCATTTCTTTGCGCCGAAAGAAGTCATGTAATACATAATACCTAACACAATAAGGTCAAAAAAATTAGTCCTAAAATAAACTTTTAAGTCAAAGAATGAAAATCTCAAATGTTTCCGCAGTCGCCGCTCTGAAAATGTGGAGATTGTCGGATTTTGGACATTTTACATTTTTGGTAATTATTTTCGCCTATAGTAGGAGACGTTTGGGTGCTAATTTGTTCTAGTTCAATGGCAATTCTATCGCACTAATAGTGATATTAACAACCAATCAAACCATTGAAGATTTGATGATTAGTATAAATACACACAAATATCTTAGAAGCTCGCAACTGAAAGGGATTGATCACATAAAAATAAAAAAAAATCCCTTTCGGTAGGCCTACAGGCTGAGGTAGATTTCGAAGTTTCGCTGGGAGCCGGGGCTCGTCCCCCAACTTCAGTGTTTTTGAGAGGATGCGCCTCCTTTATCTTAACCAAAATCTCCCTGCAGCACTACACCACCACGGAGTACATCTTCACCCTCCCACGGTTGGCTGCGCCCCCAAAGGGAAGATTTGCCCCATTTATTGTAACCTACTCTTGGTCATACACCTTCAAAGAAAATTTCGTTTCTCTACCTTCAATGATTTGGAAATTGGGTTTTTGAGGCGGCCATTTTGGATCCAAGTTGACGACTTTTTGAAAGTTTTCTTATTTTGTCGTGACCTACTTGTGATAGTACAACTTCAAGTAAAATTTCATTTATCCAGCTCAAATGGTGTGCAAAATGGGATTTTCGGCGGTCATTTTGGATCCAAGATGGCGACTTTTCCCAAATGTTGTGATATTTCCCTAAGCTACTCGTCATAATGCACCTTTATGCCAAATTTTGTATCTCTAGCTCAAACGGTGTGGAAAATGGATTTTTAGGTCCGCCATTTTGGATCCAAGATGGCGTTTTTGAACTCATTAGGTAACATTTTCATAATCAAAAAGTGATGTTGTACCTTTATGCCAAATTTGATTTCAATAGCCCCAGCGGTTTAGGCTGTGTATTCTATACAACAATGGGTTCGGCGGCCATTTTGGATCCAAGATGGCGACCGATTTTGCTCATTAACGAACTTAACCGAGCTATTAAGCCTAGCAACAACATATAAAAATTTGGTTCAAATATCTTCCAAATTATGGCCGCTAGCGTGTTAATATATAAATATATATATCTATATATATATAAATATACACTTTCATATCGTACCGATCTCAATAGGTATATTTTCTTCGAAATCTACCTAAAAAGTAAAAAACAGAACCTTATACAGTGAACCAAAACCAAAGTCACAACCCAACTTTACTACAGGAACATAGTGAAAGTTATTAATACATTTGCAATCACAGCGTTCACATATTCTTTTGGCCTAATCAAGTGATCAGCTACAACTGAAACCATAAAGGTATAAAACCTCCACTAGAGTCAGCATTGGCGCTGCGATCGCGGCGCCACTTGAAAGTTGGGCGAGAGTGTGTTTGTTTGGCAGAACAACACGTAGTGCGAGCTGTTATGCTTTACTCTTTGGCATTTTCTGATATGGTTCTTCGTATTTGAGAAGAAAACGCCGGTCTCCTATGCAGCTTATAGCTATACTGAGAGATTTAAGAAAGGAAGTAATGTATC
Organism: Lepisma saccharinum; assembly: GCA_022664845.1. Classification (NCBI taxonomy): domain Eukaryota; kingdom Metazoa; phylum Arthropoda; class Insecta; order Zygentoma; family Lepismatidae; genus Lepisma; species Lepisma saccharinum. Next base: position 7,875 of record JAGDQP010061279.1, read on the forward strand.
GTTTCACAAATAAATGATCATAATTTAATATTACGTGAAAAAATCATTATGTAAAATACTGTTTCGTGCAGTTTATATCTGTGCTAGTAATACAAAAGAAAACACACATCTTTGAATTGAATTATTTGATGCAACATTGTGTTAGATCAATAGCTATACAGTAAAACTGTCCCTCAATGCCAACGTTCAGAAATATTGGATCGTTTTCGTTTAGGCCTATTGGATATAAAATAGTTATATTCGTGTAGAAAAAATGATAATTATATATGTCTATTTAAAATTTAAATATTATTAAGCCCATAATGTACTGTTGAATTTTATTTATGACCTTCAGGTACCTAAGGCTCAGGCCTGCATAGGGGAGGGGAAAGGATTCAGGAAGATGTCGGCCAGGGCGTATGTTGTAGGTGCCATCCTGGCATATGCCTGGTGTGACTGAGGAAAAGCCTCAATCAGGATGGTCGACCGTTGGGATCCAGCCCACAACCTCCCGAATGCTACGCCAATGCTCTACCGCTGAGCTACGGCGAAACGGTAATTAATGTGCTGTTGAAAAGATTTGTTAGATTACGGTATTAAGAACAATGATGATGATGTTCTGCCCGAAGGCAGATCTCAGAGCTAGGTGAACCCATAGTGATTTGCCACTGCCTTCCATCCCCTGAAGATGACGTTCTAAGTATGAGACCTACAGTTTCAAGTGGGTTCCGAACCACTTGTGTCTCCGCCGGGAATCGAACCAGGGACACCTTGATTTCACAATTAAGAACAATAGAAACATAAATTTAACATAACAAAACTAAATAAGAAACACTTCTTATCGGTCAGTCTGGTCGACAATAGGAAGACTCGGGAATTCTATATACCTAAAGTCGGACACAACAATATACTTAATAGGCTATTGGTATTGTTTATGATATAAAGTTGAAACATTTGAAATGCTAGAAGAAACAATTAATCTATATATTAAAAAGCTTTGCTAAAATTTTGGCCAGTCCGCCCGGCCTTTACACTAAACCGATTTTGATCAATCTTTTTTTAAAAATATCCTACTTAACACGTAGATGAGCCATCAATGAATCGCATTCCTCTCTGTCAAGCTTGAACTGAGGAAGAAATGTTTGTGTGTTCTCCCCTATGCATTTCTTATGGGGGAATATTTATCATATTTCTCACAAAATTTGTCCAGTCCGCCCGGCCGTTCTACTGGACCGATTTTGCTCATTCTTTTTTTTAGAATTTGCGGGCTTATACGTAGATAAATCATCAGTAAATCGCATTCCTTTCTGTCAAGTGTCAACTAAAGGAGAAGTGTTTGAGTGTTCTTCTTTGTCCAGTGCGTCCGGCCGTTCTACTGGACCGATTTTGAACATTTTTTTTTAATATCCGGATTAACACGTAGATGAGCCATCAATAAACCGGATTCCTCTCTGCCAAGCTTGACCTGAGGAAGAAGTGTTTAAGTGTTCTCCCCTATGTATTCCTCTCACAAACTTTGTCCAGTCCGTATGGTCGTTCTACTGGACCGAGTTCGATTATTCATTTTTTTTAAATGTCCCGCTTTACATGTAAATGAGGCATCACGAAACCGTATTCTTCTCCGTCAAGTCTCAACTGAAGAAGTGTTTGAGTGTTCTCCCCTATGTATTCTTTATGGGGAATATTTATCATATTTTTTACAAACTTTGTCCAGTCCGTCCGGCCGTTCTACTGGACCAATTTTGATAATTCTTTTTAAAATATCCGGATTAACACGTAGATGAGCCATCAATAAATTTCATTCCTCTCCGTCAAGTCTCAACTGCATAAAATGGCCGCTCAGAAACGCGTTTTCCAAACCACTGAATCTAGAGAAACGAAATTTGGTATGAAGGTGTACGGGCTTGGTATTTGGTATGAAGTTTGGTATGAAGTACCATCACGAGTGGGTCACGATAATATCAGAAAACGTTAAATCGTCGCCCATCTTAATCCAAAATGGCCGCCTAAAAGCATTTTTCAAACCACCAAAACTAGAGAAACGAAATTTGGTATTAAGGTGTACCAGCACGAGTAGGTCACGATAATATAAGAAAACGTTAAAAAAAATAAGTCGCCGTCTTAATTCAATAATGTCCGCCGAAAAAGTAATTTTCTAAACCACTGAAACTAGATAAACGAAATTTGGTATGAAGGTGTACCATCACGAGTAGACTACAATAAATGTATCAAAACTTTTCTATGGGAATCGAGTATTGGTGACACCCCAATGACTGTTGTCAACATATTTTATTAGCCCTTCACCAGTGGGCGGGCAATAAATTTTTGAATTTAAATGTGGATTGTTGTAAATAAATTGTAGGTTCAATGTTTTAAATTATAATAGTAGTATCTGGCAGAAGTATTAGTAGTAGTAGTAGTGGTGGTAGTAGTAGTAGTAGTGGTGGTAATAGTAGTAGTAGTTGCTGTATTGGTAGTGGTAGTAGTAGTAGTAGTAGTAGTTGTTGTTGTTGTAGGAATAGGAACATTAGTAGTATTAGTAGTAACAGTAGTAGTAGTAGTGGTGGTGGTGGTGGTTTTAACAGATACAGCATATTTGCTCCATGGAGGCGCAGACACCGAGAGATTATGGTTACGATAAAGGTGGGCAGCTCCCAAAAGTTACCACGTTAAGCACGGAGCCCACCACGAATGTTTCCAACATATGTTATTCACCCAGCAGCAACGGGCGGGTACTTTAGCTTTAGAATTGCAGTATTTTTTCTTTGAAAGTTCATTAAATATATTTTCATATGTAAAACAAAATGGGATAGGAGAAAACTGAAATACTATAAATGTCACTGTAAAAAGTAAATTGAAATTTTACACTGCTAACTTCATTTTTGAATTTGAATTTTATTTACAGCCTTTAGGCATCTAAAGGTCATCCCGGGATACAGGAGGGGAAAGGGTGTTGGAGATGTCGGGCAGGGGCTACAATGACGGTGCCATCCCGTGCCTGTCGTAATTGAAAAAAATACTGGAGCGGTTCTGTGCTTAAATGATGGCAGGTGTTTCATTGAGTGTTGGAAAATGAAAAAGTATTATAAAGATTTATTAAGATAACCAGGCGGGCCCGAAGATTCACTTGCTATGAATTTTCGGGATAATTTTCAAAACTCAATTTTCAAAAAATCCATAAATGCCGGATTTTAGGAAACATATTCAAAAACACAAAATTGTCATTTTTTTAAAAAGATGACCAAAAATGTCGGATTTTGAGGAACATTTTTAAAAATACAAAATTTTTGAAACATCCAAAAATTGTTGGAAAATGTTTGAAAACATTAAAATATATTTAAAATAGTTTCGTAAAACCTTTGTCCAGTCACCCAGAGTAGTATCACAACAGCCTCGCACTCCACATTTGCATATGTTAATTATTAAACACGTGCTTGTTGCATGAATTTCTTTAGACGACACGCAAACGTACTCCGTGGATTGACAGGTCGCTATTTGAGACACTCCCCCTTGAATGAATCTATGAAACAAGTTGAGACAAGAGTTTCTTGAACGAAAAAATATAGACGACCCACAAACATACTCCATGATTTAATTACGCATTAATTGAACACTTGGTTATTGCATGAATTTCTATAGACGACACGCAAATGTACTCCCCCTGAAGGCTTGTTCCATGTTGGACGAAGAAAAAATATAGAAAAAATTAATGAGTTTTCGAAAGAAAGGGGAAAAATAGTTGAAGAAAAATTTTTAATTTCTGATCCAAACCACACGAGGCGGTGAAGTCCCTGAGGACTGAAAGTTAATTTAGTTTAAAAAGAAAAAAAAAGGAAAGAGTTGGTTCTTTCTTCGCGACCCGTTTACCAGACAATACAACTGGAGATAATGAAGTCATTGCCTAGAGGCCAACGCCAAGAAAAAAAAGAACAGATGCCTGAATTCATTTATCCAGCTTGGTTGCGGGAATTAGTATTGGATTTGTTTAAGTACTGAACAGTACAGTATTGTAACTAGGTGTGTGTATTATTTCGTGCGAATTAAGGAGACAATTTGTCGGTAAGTAAAAAACATGGATTTATCATAGAAAACAGTTTTAGAATAATCATTCAATCACCGTGTTTTAAGAAACATACTTTTGTATTTGTTACGCGAAATGAACTGATTTTGTCACGTACGCAGCTACGTCAATCAATTGAGAATATAATATTTTA
>JAGDQP010061281.1:0-12066 GCA_022664845.1 Lepisma saccharinum
CATTACGGAAGTGGGAGTAGGATATCAAAAACAAGTACAATGGTTAACCCAGAACTTTCACGGTTTACACTGGGACATAACAAATGGATACAGCGTTTCATATCTTCGTAGAATAATTTTTCAACTATGTTCAAGTAAAGCTACATTTTTTGTAAAGGTCTTGAAAAGGTACAGTGGATTAAAAAACTATTTCACTTGGAAACTGTGAATCATATAAGTGAAAAGGAATGTCCTGCTCTGAAAACATTAAATTTGAACACTGGTATCTCTAAGTGTACTTATCATGACCCTGTTGAGGTGAATGCTTGTGCATTAAGAAACTGTTTTCAATTGCAACATTGGATGAAACATGAGAAACCACAGAATCTTGTAAATACCTTATTAAGAGTACAGCTGTAAGAGGTATGTGTAAGTTAGTTTATAGATCAGTTTGCTTTATGTTCTTAATAAACATTATACTTACAATTTATTTTCTATATTTTATTTCATATAAACTTAATAATAATAATAATAAGCATATAAAGGAAAGATTTCTTTTAGTATAATAAAATTTTTATTTACATTTTTCTTTTCTTTTGATAATTTTTTTTACAAGTGATTTTACAATTGTATCATTTCTCTTAAGATTCGTAGTGTAAAAAGAAGAGAATATATTTTTTCCTCGGACGGTGAAATAAATAAATACAATACAGAACAGTCCACAAAGAATAGATTCTTCATGCTGAATTTGTGTTTTGTTTACATGATATATTTTACAATTTCGTTTAAAAAATACAATTGGTTTACTAGGATCATTTCCAAAACTATCAAAATATTGTCCCCGTCCATGTTTATTAATATATATGGCAGTCCAATGAGTTCCAGGGGAAGTTGAGGGACTTAAATTTACTACAAGTGCTACCGGATATTCAACCTGTTTTGGTAAAGTGTTCACTGAATAAATTCCAGTAAGCGTAGTTGCACCAGCACACTCCTGAAGAATAACTTTTAAAATTTCATCACTCCACATCACAATTAGGTTCACTAATTGGTGTTGGTTCATACACTGTTCTATTTTTAGGTAAAATAAAAGAATGTAGATGAATACATAGATGTAGATGAATGTAGATGTTAAATACTTTGCATACACTGAAGCTTCTTTTAAGGCACAGCGAAAACTTGTAAACTGGTGAAGATGATGAGCACAACTTTGGGATGGAAAAGCTAGTGAATTATATTTTGGGGATTTTGTATCTTCTAAATTAATCACTGTTCTTTGTAGAAGAGACTGTAAAAAAATCTGACGCTTTTTTCCATGCGCATACACACTTTCACTGCAGGAGGTATACTTAGTGACTATGTTTTTAACTTCCTCATATTGAACTTCACCTTCCATCCACTATAATCCAAATACATGTTGACTTAAATATTCATTTGCAAATCTCAAACTTGGAATAGTAATTTTTGACATTGGAAAGGGAGGTTTGAAAACTATTAGCATCAGGATTAACTATGGCTAGTTCTTTCACTATAAAATTATTTCCCTCATTACACTCAAACGCGGAAAAGTGTATTACAGTCCTCATGGTCACTCTCAAACTGAACTAAATTTCACATCGTATGATCTGTATATACATTACGATCTTTATCAATCTGAATAAGTGAATCAAATTGAGCGTAAACAATACATGAAATAGAATGTGTTAGTGGTTGACTGAACCCTATTTTAAGATTAACGGGAGAAACCTTAATAACATCCCATGTAGAATCATCTCAAGTATTAGTAGGAGAAAGAATAAAAGCATAAAGAGTATATCCATGAGGGTAATCAGAATATGGGACTGTATGACTTACATTTTCATGAAATATACCAGTTCCAGAGAACAGAGTGTGAAAACATTGAACATATAGTTGATTATCATAATCTGGAGTAAGAGGGGTGGGAGGATAAAATTGGGAACCAACTTGTACTTGCAACTTATTAATATTAAAAGTTTCAAAGTGGAAGGGATTTTCATGGTATTTTCCATTGAATGCAGTATTTGCAGTAAAACCTATAATAAGACCCTTTGGTACATTTCCAAGAAATATGTTATCAGGATTATAGGAATGAAAATTTGCAGGAATAGTGTGTACTCTTGTTTCAACTCTAGTCAATGGTAATTTTGCAGTATCATGAGTCATAAAACTGTTTAACTGTAAAGCTAAATCAGCAGAAATATTAATTCGACGAACATAGAGAATAACCTCTTCTAGTTTAACTTTAAATGTAGAATTTTCAGCTGCCATTAAGCAGAATGCATTTTTACTACGACTTAATTTTATTCGAAGATTAACTTTATTTGGAAGACCTCGATTAGATCCTGAAATATCTGTATGAAGTCGTCCATACATATCAATGGAAGCGCTACCAGTAACAAGAGATTTTCGTTTATAATAACCAGCATTATTTTCATTGAGACTATTAAAATGCCTTGCAGTATCCTTATACCATAATCCAGTGGTTAAATGAGTTTTACTTGCATCTTCAGAATAATTAAGTAAGGTTTCAAAGTATGCTCTAAATGGGTACGTACTATTTGAAGAAGAAATAATTTTATCATTTAAAGAAATATCAAGTTGGGGAAAAAGTGAATGTAAAAAATTATTTATCGGCACTACATTATCTGCTACAACAGCTGGTGGTCCTTCCGCTGCTACTTGTAAATTATCTCCGTTCCCCCTTAATACTTTACAGTTGACATAAAGATAAATATGTGCAGGAAGAATATATTCAGCAGTATCTCCAGGCACAAAAAATTCTATAGGTCCATCAGAAGAAAGCGATGAAATTGGTAGATACTCTACCATTCGAGATGATTCAATAGCAGTTTGTGTCATAGGGACAGAAATTAAATCGAATTCATTCGTACAACATTCATTACTTTTAGGTGTAAGAAACGACATTTTTTTAAGTGAAAATTTCTCTACTCTTTCTTTTATTAGAAGTACGTCGTCATTTTAAGATTGGTGGTCCAATACGTATGGAAGCCTTACGTTTTCGTGCCCTTCTTCTACCACTACCACTAAGCAACTGATTAACTTTATTTTCAGCTTTTGTCCTTAAAGATGATCCTGCTTCGCGAACTCGTGCTTTTAAAGATTCCTTAATAGGTCGATTTTCTAACATATCCCCCGCAACTTGTATTCCTGTTTGTAAGGCTTGTCGTCCTACTGTTTTTGCTCCTTGTTTAAGGAATGGCATAGCAAATCGAAATAATCCGCGAAATAAGCTCCCAATCCCATGTCCCCGTTGGTAAACAGGTCCTGCAAAGTAAGGTATACCTCTACCTCTATGCATAACTGTATAGGATTTCATTTTGATGAGCGCTTAAAGTGAAGTGTTAATGTCAATGTCCCGGATGCGAATGGTAAATTTCGGCCTGCATGATCTTTTAAAAGTATTTCTACAGTATCAAATGAAAGTTTTGCAAGTGGAAAATAATGCACATTCTGAAAAGTTATGGTTTGTACTTTTCCATGATGATTATCGGTTATACTTATAATTCGCAAAAGAGGTGCTTTTGTATCACCTACAAACTGAGGTTGAATAATATCTGTATAAACAAACATTTGATGAGGATATCCAATGTTTAAAAATGGCTGCTTAGGAATATGACTATCTTTTAAAATATTAATATTAGGTTCAAAACCTAATTGTAATGCTAATATAGATGATAAACGTAAAGATTTTATACTATCATCAACGTGTACAGTGACAATGTTTGAATATTCAAATTTTATACTTGAATTTATTTTATTCAATTCATCTAACAATTGTTGAACGGTGGAATAATATCCTTGTGTTATTTTATATTTTACATTATCATACCATATTATATTTTGACCTAAAATAACATTATCACATGTTAATGGAATATGAAATTCACTTAATCCTACCATCCATGAATCATTTAAATGTATTCGATTATTAAGAATATTGAAAAAATGTGTTCGACTTTTATTAGAATAACTGATTACTTCCATTAGAACTAAGTATATGTAAAAACTATCCTCACTACTTTCAGAAATCATTTTCTTTTAAAATGTAGTGTTACGGTTGAAGTTCCAAATTGAAATGGCAAGTTTTCCAAATGCACATCTTTTAAGTCTACTTTAAGAATATCAAAATATTTCTTTTCAACTTTAACATAATGTGGACAATCAGAAATGAAAGATTTTATTTTTCCATAATGATAATCTTGAACTCCAATTTTTCGAATTAGCTTGCCATAAATAGGTTGATCTTTCACAATATCAATACAAACATTTATTTCTGAAGGAATAAGATAATCAAGGGTTGTGTGAAAAGGTGCAGGAATATTTAGAAACTTTGGTTTCTTTTTCGGATTCATGGGATAAACTTGAACTACACGTGTTTTCACTTTACAATTATTAGTAAATCCTAACATATTTTGCAAGCCCGGACACATCATGAAGAGATATTCACGTTTAGGACTTCGTTTATGAAATATATAAACTTTATCTCTACTTTCCTCATATTGAATAGTGATAGGATTTTGTTCTATTACGACTTGATCATTCGTGATCATACGTTCAACGCTAATCATTTCCACTTCATGAAGATTTTTATTAAGAATACTACTATCGTCAAATGTATGTAAATTTTCTTTCTCATTATATTCTTTTTTCATTTGTTTAGGTAAAGTCATACAAATAATATCTAAAACTGAATGCACTGATTCATAATATCCAGCTGGAAATTTTACAGCATATTGTACTATATTTTTATCTCGTATTTGAATAATAAGTTTTTCTTCTTTCTCAATATTATAAAAACTCCACGGAATAGAAAGACCAGTTAAACCTACTACCCAATTTCCCGTTAAATGAATTGGCTGACAAAGTTTCGTAGTATACGAACTTGTTTTATTTTCGAAAATATTGTTGCACGCATTTGACGGTAAGGTAAGATAAAACTCATCAGCCTGTTCTTGAGACAACATGACTGAACTAATTTTTGTTGAACCCAACTATTCATAGAAGAAGGATAACCTAACCATTTGACATAAATCCATCCCTTTTTACGTTTTAATACTTTTTTAATTAAATAGCTTTTTTGTTTTCTTATAAATACTTTTTCCAATTCCTGTTGATAAAATGAACCTTTTATAAGTTCACCATTCCAATCTCGAATTTTATACGTCACTGGATTATTTTGAATACACTGATCCACAAAAAATATTTCACGAGACCATTTCGGTAAATATCCTTTTTCCAATTTATGTTTATATTTACGAACTCGAACATAATCTCCCGCTTGAAATTTACATTTCTGCTTAACTTTATTTCTTGTCCATATAATCTTTCCCAAATTTCATTAACATTAGAATCATTTACTTGCACAGGTGCATATTGAATGGAAGACTGTTTCGTATGATTATAACTTTTTACAAGATCTTGCAAAATATCAATATAACGATAAGTATTTTCAGCAGTAAAATATTTATATATTTCTTCCTTCAAACTACGAATATAACGTTCTACGAAAGCAGCTTTAATTTCAGAATGTACACTATAATGATTTACTTCATATTTTTGAAAAACACGTTTCACATGTTGATTATAAAATTCTGTTCCTAAATCAGTTTGACAATGAAGTAAAGGTAACTTTCTTTTACTGAATATTGATTCTATCGCTTTAGCCATGATAGGACCAGTTTTATTTTTAACAGGAATACAAACAGCATATCGACTAAAAGCATCTATGCTACATAAAATATATTTATATCCATCATTGTATTTTGATACGTTTTGCATATCTGCTAAATCCATTTGTAGCAATTCATTAGGCGCATTAACATAATATTTTTACGGGGAAAATGTTTACCTGCAGGAGCATGTAAAGTGTATGTATCTTGTGAAGCTAACCATTTTCTTACTTTTTTCTGAGAAAGACCAGTTTTCTTCTTTGAGATACTAGCTAAAGAATTTGAATTTGCATACGCATAATACATTTTATGAAGTGACATATTTAAAACTTATATTCTTTATAATTTTAAAATAATGAAGGAAAACATTTCTTTATTCCTTGACTAACGCTGTTCTTCTTTTTCTTTATTCCTTGACTAACACTATTCTTCTTTTTCTTTACTATAACATTAATATAATTCTTCTTTTTCTTTGCTAGTTGATGAACAGTATTCTTATGGTTTACTATTTTAATAGAACCTGTGCCAAATTGAAAATTAAGTAATTCTAACGGAATATTAATAGTTTGCAATAATTCTTTAAAATCTTGAATGCCAACTGGGTTTCTAGGAGTCTTTCGAGTTCTTACTACATCATTGATAAGATCAATGATATTTGAACCTGGAACTACTTTGTTATCTATGGCTACTGCCCCAGTTTGATCCCAACTGATACGATTGGAAGCCTGCAGGAGATTTAATAATACTTGAGTCTTTTTAACAAATGATTTTGGTACTGAACTGATAATATACTGAATCATGGGTAACATATTTGAAGATTCAGAATTGTAAACGGGTAAAGCAAGTGGTTTTTGAGACTGCGGAATATATTCTAAATAACGATGTAATGCTTGTTGATACATTTTCCATTTTTGATCTGTAGAAAGGTCACTTCGTTTTAAAATTTCATCCATTTCATTATCCAAACGTGTTTGATGTGATTTTACAGACTTCATAGTGGAATACATTTGCGCACCTGCATTTTCTGGAATGAGTACCATTTTTTGAAATTGTGAAGACATCTTAAGTATTAAATAAACTTCCAGCCTCTGCACTCAAGATTGGAGCTAATAATAAAGGTAGAAAAGCAACACCTTTTTGCATTAATAATTTACGTTTCTTTTTTAAACTTGATCGCTTCAGAGAGAGTGCTCGTCATGTGTTCTTATGTCGACGCAACCTTTGCTTCTGACGAGGAGAGAGTTTAAAGTTACCATTTAATATATTTTTACCTAGTTGAGCAATAGTTCGAATAACACCACCAGATGAATTTTGAACTAATGCTTTACGCTTCTTATTCTTACAATAACAAATTGCACGGAGCTCATTCAGATGATGTTTTATGCTTGACATGTTGATACCGACTGACCTGAATTGGTTTATTCATGTCTTTTACATGTGCATAGATGTTCATAGTTTCATCTCGAAATATATTTGTACGTAGACGTAGAGCATCCGGTGTAGACTGAGTTAAATCGAAAAGTAAATATGAATGAGGTTCAGCAGTAGCATTTTCAAACACTTGAATTATATCTTTACTATATTGTGGCATAATTTGTCTTGCTAGATATTGTATTTGTAACTTATCTCTAGGATTCTTAAACGCAATGATATAATGCGTGTTTAAGGATACATCACGTGCATATTTTCCTTTAGGAAATAAATTTTGAACTATAAAAATAACACTTAAATTCTTATGATGGGCGAATTTAGTAAAAAATTTTGAAACATCAGCATTAGTTTCACTCATAAGATCATCAAGAATTAACAAAGAATTTTCCTGAATTTCAAAAGTATTCATATCAGGAATTCCAAAATGAAATCGTATATTACTTATTTCATTAGATAATTTAGGTATCACTGCACCATAGCACCAAACTCTTTCCTTAAAATGAGTACAAAACATCATTTCACGATAAATTAATAATCTATTTACAAAATAAATTTTCCCAGCCCTGCTGGGACCTGTAACGAGGATAGTGGCAGGATGAAGGAAGGGAAGCATCATGAGCTAGTGACAAAAGAGAAATGAACTAGTAGTCATAACTTCGTTTTCTTTTATAATCAAAAGGAAGTGTTTCGAATTCATGTTGAAATTTTCGTTTACTTCGTACATTCTGATGTGTTTTTATTTCTGACCTAGATATAATTTTGAATCCTGGCTTCCTATAGATACCATTAGGATTACTAATGATTTTCTTTTCATAATCATGTTTAACTAAATTTAGAAAATGATCAAAATCAATAATTTTACGTGCACGACAATTTAAAGTGATTCCCCGAATTTTGAAAGTGGGTTTAATATTTCCAGTCTTAATTTCCCTCTCCTTATATGAATAATTCTTTGGCCCTAACCCAATGAAAATAGAGATCTCCCACCCTTCTTTGATCTCATTAGTTAAATTTCCTAAATAGTTCCCTGTAGGAAGCAATAGAGGTTGATTTCTCTTTTGTCTGTGGAAGATAGAATCTGTATCTGAATAGATAATATTTTCTATTGCCACCTTTTCTAATAAACCATATAATTCCAATCTAGCCCATGATGAAATAAAGGCTGATAAGATAACATTACAGAAAGCATTAGGTGTATTTACATTTTCTAAATCCCTGTATGTTACTAACAAGGCATCTTCTCGAATCAGAAGTACATTTTGTACTTCAAAGTGAGGTTTTCGGAGAATATCCAAGAAGGATTTAACATCATTAACTACTCTGGTCTGTGCTAAATCAGTTCTCTGTCCCCACTTCCCAAACAGAGAATTTAAAAACAGTTTTGCAATATAACGCAAACCAGGGTTTTCACTGATGTTATCAGCATTGAGTTGTATACCTTCATTCTCCGCATACTCCTCAATATACTTCTGCTTTTCTTTCTCACTAACACATTGAGATGGAAAACCAGAAGCTTCCTGTTTCATCTGCAAGAAGTTATTAACATAATCTTTAAATAACCCCTCTTTCATCTTGAACTCATAAATTTCATAAGTATCAAGAATAGTATAACCTTTCTTCATACTTTCATGCAATTCAGGAGTACAAAACGTACCAGTGAAACAGCGTTGATCAACAGTATGGTTACAATCATTACTATTAATTTCCTCCATACAAGTACGACAGAGGCCGAGTACAAGGCGTCCATTCGCATTATACGGAAGCAAAGGAATAGCAAGATCTTGAGGAGGAAGAACCTTGCAGAAAACAACTCCGTGAAGTTGTTTGGGATTAGGACATACTTTCCCTCGATAAATGGTAGGCTTACCAATAGGGAGATGTTTCTTTTTCATGACATATGGATATAAACGGGATATATCGACATAACGAATAAATTCGTCTTCAGGACACTCATCAAGTGATCTGAAATCTTCCGTTCTACCTCCCTTGAAAGAGTCTTTCGGTACTAATCCACCTTCAATATTTTTACAATGATCTTTAATAAACTGTTGAATATGCGGATTTTCCTTGACTTGTCGATCCCAATCACATTCATAGATTTCTACAAGTTTTAGACCACACGTTTCTAAATATTTCTTTCTCCTCATTGTGTCAATATGTCGGTCATTTAATGTTACATCATTTGCATCATTTAAAGGCACATGGCGACCTTGGTTAATGCATGAATGACCATAATAAAAGCATCCATAAAATTCATAGGCAGTACGATAATTCTTATCATACCCGTCCACTTTAAATCGTCCAAATTGAACTTCATCTCCATTTTCAGCCGTATGAATAGAAACATCATTTCCTATGAATTCCATGTACTTTAACCAATTTAATGCCTTTTTACTGTGATGGTTACGTTGTCGATACCCAAACGGGGGAATAATAGGAATACTTTTCTCTTCTAAATATAAAGAGCGAAAGCATTCCATAGCACATGCAGCAATAGTACTTACTTGAAGAAAACACTGGATCCCATCAGTCTTTTTTTCAATTAAGTCTGAGAATTTAATGACCCCCTCACATAATATTCGAACATCGTTCCTACAGTATTCTAACATCTCACGTTGTAAGTTAAATGTTAGATCTTTTTGTACACACTCCTTATGCCAAACCTCTAAAGCTTCCCGTTCAGTTTCTGATTTATCTTCATCATCAAAAAGTTTAAGTTCTGGACATGCTGCATCATAATCTTGATTATCCTCAGTATTCAATAAAAACGGGAAATCTCCCTTTAAACTTTCAGCTAATCCCATAGTAGCCGGTAATTTAGATGATTTTACGGACATGAATAAATACGTATCTTTAAAAGTAATATTGCGTACACTCATCTGGATAATTTTCCCACCTTGGCTAATTATTTTAGGAGTGATCTTTTCTTTTTCAATGAGTGCACGCGCAACAAACACGGAATCAAATTTCGCGGCGTTATGCGCCAGACAGACTACTGAATTAAAGTTATAACCTTGCTGGAGAACATGTTTTACAAAACTTTCAATATTGTAAAACACAAAGTCTCTTTCACCTTGTGAATTACCACATTAAAAGCATTTGTAATTCTCCTCCATGTGATTCTTACATTTAAAACAGCGGTGTGAGGCACATATTAGGTTTGGCCGGTGTTCACGTTCACCTTTTTCATTTGGATTGAGTAGCATGGTCTCAATATCATATACGATATAGCAAAAATCAGTTTCTGATTTCGATTTCTTCTTTTGTACGAAACAGAAATGATCCTCATTAACGTACAACTTGCAAATAGTGCAGAATCGATCTCCACATACATGAGGGTTATTACTCTTTCTCTTTCGGGTATCAACCTTTACTCCACCCTGATGACATAATTTTACATAGTAACATACATTGTTTCCCCTCGCATTCGTATTATGATTATTATAACATGATTGCGAGGGGAAAGTTCTTAAACAAGTATTACAAGTAATGACTCTATCCTCATCAGAAGTTTCAAAATTATGATACTCCTCGAAATATTCGCACTGATATTCACACTTATGCTTACTACGACGTTCATACGGCTTCAAACAATCTCTACAATAACCTTCACTTCTTAAAAATGCTGTAATAGTCTCAATAACGTCCAAATGCTGATCATGGTATAACAAAAATAATTTGTTTCTGGTTTGCACATTACCACTATAAATTATCTTAGGGTCTCGACTAGCTGTTTTGAATGCATATACTACAATCTGGAATCGATTACCGTAATATTTTTGGAATTGATTAATATCATCAATACTCCCACCTAAACTTGAAACATTAATATTTGCTCGTTTACAAAGATCTTTAGCTTCCTTTTCCCAATTCTTAGGATGCTCCTTCATATATCGTACCTTATTATACTCAGAAAGCGCTTTCTTCTCTGCCATAATTAAAGCTCTTGGTAAACAATCGTATGAATTGGCTCCCAATTTAGGCACTGGAATAATGTGTGCTTGTAAGTACTCCTCTAGAGGTAAATACTTATCATTATTCCTCTTTTTCCTTTCGCCTTGTCCGCGAATAGGGTCGGATATGTTAGCCTTAATGATTGCACTATCAGCTAACAGGAAAGATTCATTCGAGTTGAGAACTTTCTCAATCGAACGCAAAATATGATCGGTAGTTAAATGGATTCGTCTACGCCACGGATTAAAGACGTCTTTCCCGTTGACATCATTGCTACTTTCTATACTGAATGCGACCCAGGCTTGTGGATCAGCATTAGATAATAAATTATCTAATGCAAATTGAAAAAGTTTCTCAACATAAGCACTCGGGGTTAACCTAGAGGACCCAGCTTTCGCACGTATGGAGATTTCCCTACCTTTGACTGGAAATTTACCAAACTCACGCACGCGTTCATCTATAATTTCAAAGTAATCATACCCTGTTCCCTCTTGCACTATCTCTGAATTCACATCTTTTTCAACTTCCTTAATTCTATTTAATATATTTTCTTCTGTCTTAGGACTTAATTGAGTTCCCCAACGCTCGTAATAATCATAGGCCTGGTCGCATAACTCATTACCCTTTAGAGAAAAAATACAGTCCATATCACACGAAATGGTATCAATAATCGCTGAAGTAGAAGGAATAGCTGGAGGAGGCATAAAGGAAGTAGAAACTACAGGACTGCAAATAGGTCTTGCTGTAGTTACGAATGTAGTTGCCTGTGTTAATACAGACGTAACTACATTAACAGGAACAGAAGTAGTAGTAGAAGTACAGGATGAAGTTGTTGAAACAGGCAATGAAGTTACAGTAGAAACAGGAAATGAATCTCCAAAGGAGAGGGAGTACTCCCGACTGTGAGGGACAATATTCAATGAATCATCTGAATTCATAGAAACATATACTTCTTGAATATCATCTCTCACAACCGGAATCAAGCCGAAGA
>JAGDQP010061282.1:0-12066 GCA_022664845.1 Lepisma saccharinum
AATAATGATAATTGTGTGTCTTCTGGCCGAGGGCAGGTGCTGACCCGAAAGTTCCTGGATAGGGTAAACCATTGGCGGTTGTCATTGTCTTCAATCGGATAGAGAGGACGTCACAGTTCTTTATATATAGTTCTAACACTTGCAAAATTATTTTCTTTATTATATATATATATATATATATATATATTTAAAAAAAGTAAGTAAAGTTCGTATTTGAGTATGCCAACATTTGTATGCTAAGGCTTAATCAGAATTCTGGTCAAATTTCTCAGGCAAGCGCTGTATTTGTAATGCTCTTATTATATATTACATGTAGCTTGAGCCAAAGTTGCCTGAAGGTCTTAAATAAAATTGGAATTCAGAATCCACGTTTTAAAGTAAAGTGGTTAGGGGACCTAAAACTATAAACTTGTATTTTCTTTTAAAGGATTTCTTTCGAAAATAAAAATAAATATCTCAAAATTTCAGAAATAAATTATTATACAAATATTTCCTGTTAATTTTTCATTGCATGATATCTTTCCTTCATGTTCGCATTGCCGAAATAAATATTTCTTACTACCTTGCTTTGGCATCGTCCGTCTCTAATAAAATATGTTTTATTATAAATGATGTGCACGTTGTGTTTAATCTTCTTAGTTAACCATTTCCGTAGTTTATGCCCAATTCCACCTGAAATGTCCGCTTGCTGCTCCTAACAGGTAATACCGCAACTGATTCACGGGATTAATACGCAATATTTGTTGACAACTTGAGAAATATGTTTGACACGTGAGAGCTTCCTGTTTCATATATTGCCAATTCGGAGGCAAGCAAAATGCTGAGTTTTACCTCTAGCAACAGGAAACGAAAATAAAATATACAAAATGAAATTAAAATGCAAAACCATTAAACATTATAACGTGAAAAGGAATGACACAGAAACGAAATACAAAAATGATAATTCGAACCTAGATTGCTTTTGTAGTTCGGACGAGTGCAAATCTATGCTAAAGACAGAGCCATCTAGTAACAAATTGTGAAGACTGATTTGGGAGACGCGAGGAAAGAACGAGTTGTGAGCTTCTGCTCCTCGTTTTAAAATGCGTTTGCATTTCATTCAACTTACGGGTTAGACTGGGTTATTTTGTATTTTCGTTGTTATTTTCTGCTGCCTTAAATTGATGTTTCATAAATAAAAAGTAATACATGATTGACCGTAATATAGAAGTCACTAAGACCAATTTGAATTTTCCTAAAGACTTCGAAACATTATGAAGAACGAGTTTAAAGATATTAATTTACAAACTCAAAATATATTTCACTGCAATTACAAATAGAATGGTTAGTTACGGGTGAAGAACAAAGGTGACTTTCTAAATGTGTTCAAGTATTATTCGCTTAAAAAAGCAAGTAAAGAGAAATGCGGGGATTCGAACTCATAACCTTTTGCATATAACGCTAACCACTACACCATAGTAAATGTAGTGAAAGTACTTTTTTTTTCATTTCAGTTACCAGTTAATTTTTACGTAGTATGTTTCTGTTTTATTATTATCGAATATGATTGTCTTTTCTCTATATTGTCTGCTATGTATAAGAAGTATTCTGGAATATACAAACAAAACACATCTATCAAAGAATCTGAGTACAAGTAGTTGAAAGTGTGCATGTGCATTTAAAAATTTTTCATAGTTGGAAAATTCGATTCCAGCGCCTCCTACAAATGGGATTTACTTTCTTGAAAGATAGTACAAACACAAAATTTGGGAGAAGCTTTATTTGCTCTAAAACAAATTCCTTTCGGCAGACCTACAGGCTGAGGTAGATTTCGAAGTGTTTTTTTTTTATTGAATTTATTGCGGTAAGTGCAGAATAAAAGCACTTCAAGTAAATATACTTTTATCATTTTATTTTCATTATAGAATTATAAATACGGTAACTACTTACCCTACTAGGTTAACTAATTACCGGGCAAACTTTTGGTTATTAGACCTGAATGCAGTGATATTCCAATTGAAATTAACAGGCCCAATGAAACCCGCCACATAATATACCCCTAACGAAATATGAGCGCTATCGAGAAACTAGTTATTGATTTATAGTATAATCATCAAGAGCTTTTCAACGTTACCCCACAAGACATGGCTTTAAAAATGTCAAATTTCCACCTCCACCCTTACTCGTACCCCCACAACCCCTGAATCTTTGGTGTCACCGTAAACTTCTTAAGGAGTGCTATAATTTATGCAGACAAAGTTTCCCTATATAACTCCATAGGGGCTGATATATATTTTTTTCAAAATGTCAACCCTCTCCCCCAACCACCCGCTTGGGCCGATTTTGCTCATTAACGAATGTAGCCGAGCTATTTAGCCTAGAAATAACATAATAAAACTCGGTTCAAATATCTTCAAAATTATGGCCGCCAGCGTGTAATTATATACATATGGATTGAATTTGAATTTATTTTAAGTTTTAAGGCCTTTAGGCAACTATGGCTCAATCATATTTTTTTCTATAGCTACTATCAAAATATACAGAAGTTGTTCATTATTCATATTGGCGTATCTCGATGGGCTTCTAGATTATATTTCTAACCTTCCGCACCCAAGGACTTGCCGTAAGATTTACGGCTCACTGTCGGGAATATAGTAGAATCCACAGAGCAACCGCCAGCTGTCCTACTCCGGTATAAGTCTACTCCGGTATATCCTATGGAGGACCACCAGAGATCTCCGCTAAAACGCCAGTACAATTACTTATGTCGACCCAATTTCGGGCCACCAGAATTTTTTTTTATAGAAAAGTTCTTCAGTGCTCCGCAGTACGTCAGCAGTTGTTCTGGCTGTAGAAAGACAAGCTAGAATGGGAGGTGAATGTGCAGTGGCAGCTTGCAGAAACTATCATAGAAAAAGTAAAGGTACCAGTGTAATGTATCACAGATTTCCGAAAGATTCAGAAATAGCGAAAGCATGGGTTGTGAAGTGTAAACGCGTGGATCCAATAAATGTAAAATATGCGGTTATTTGCTCCGTTCATTTTCTTCCAAGTGATTATGAGCGGGATCTGAAGGGAGAACTTCTCAACCTTCCCGAGTCAAAGAGAAAGAAAGTATTAAAGAAAGATGCTATTCCTTCACTTCATTTGCAGTGTGTTGATCATATCAACAAGGTAAGTACAGTAATTTTATTTATTTGTGTGTGTTTAGAGTCCAATACACTAACATTAGGAATACAAATTTGAATAAAGACACAAATTTTAAAGAGGAAATATTAACAGCAACTAAGAAAGAGCTGATGTGCACGAAACAACTTTCAGAATAACCTGCTGGAGTACAGGTTGTGTAAATTTTGTAATTGGAAGAATAGTGTGTAAATAATGAATAAATAACTGTGAACATTTCAAGATTGTTCAGTAATAAGAATCATATCATAATTATGATTAATGTGATTAAGTTGTGGTGTTTTTCGATGTGATGATAATGCGATTAATTATGATAATTGTGATTAATTTTCAGTAAGACGTTACGTTAGTATAGAGTAAGAACGTTGAACAAAATACTCGACGCTACTGGACGTTTCTTTAGTGATTTGATGAGAGAGAAACTACTGGTGAACATTAAGCAGATGAATGTACTAATTGAGTTTAGTGTACAAGGGTATATGCAGAATACACTGTAGTGTTGTGCGTGTAGTTGCAGAAAATTCACCGGTGGTCAACTGTACTGCTTCTAAATGTAAACTGGGAATCTAAAACTAATTCTATTTAGCTTTTGTTTTTCTATCTTGATAAAAAAGTTAAAAGAAATATACTGATATCTTTTAAATCAACGTTGTTCACTTAAAAATGGATAATAATAACGCTATAACAGAGGACACAGATTCGGACTTTGAAGAGTCAGTACTGGAGATGACAAGTGTAGATGAATATGTCCCAGAAGAAGAAAATGGAACCTCATTCTCACAGCAGAAACACATCAGGAGAGAAGGTGCAAGTCGTGAGTATACACTTGAACTATTAACTGTGACAGTGAAACAGCTGCAAACTGAGATTGCAAACCTACATAAAATTATTGAACTGCTATCACAAGACATTATTAATATCCGCACTGGTAGTGAAAATCGGGAAACAGAAAATTTTGAGCAACATAGTGATATAGGTATACAAAGCACAGCTAATTTAAGAACAGAGATGAAACATGGCAATGAAACAGTTTTCGGGTCAAGGTTCTAGAACACAGGTTCCCCTGGGTGAATTCAATATACTGTCATTAATTAGCAAAATGTCTTTTCTAATTTGTTTATGATATAATAACGAACTAACCTAACATTTAGTCACAGAACATAGGTAAACAGAAATAACTTATGGTTTTCAAAGTGTAAACATATAGGGGGACCTACGTTCTAGAACCTTCCAGATTACGGTACAAAGGATTATGCTTCAACGGTGAGAAACAGCAAAAAGAAACAAACGGCAGGTACAAGGGACAAGACCAAAAAAACTAATGCAATTTTCCAACTCTCAACATCACAGAAATTAAAAGCTGAACAATCTCAATTTTAGACCAGTATAAATAACAAAATCCTTAACCATGATAAATTTAGTGTACCGGTATACAATAAATTCAGTGTGTTAGAAGATTCAGAAGTGGCGCAATTGACAGAAAATGAAAGTGTAGTATGCTCAGACGTTCAAAAACGTTGTAAAGTTAACGTTAATTCTAAAAATAATAATAATAATAATTAATAGGCCTATATACAGTGGCAGTCATGGAGAGGTCTTGCCAGTATGGTTCAAGAAAAATCACAGTCAATGATTGTCACTGGTTTTGTAAAACCTAATGCAAGAAGAAGTGAGGTAATAAAAGGTATTAAACCGGCTAAAGATAGCTCTGACCAGGTAAATATAATTAGTAAATCTAATGGTGTTGCAAAAATGATGGGAAAGGTGTGCTATCAGCTATAAATTACACATTGAAACGTAACGCTAGGTGTAAGGTGGTTGTAGTTGGTCCGGCTCTGAGACATGACTTAGCAAAAAAGTAAAGTGTAAATAATGAAATTAAAAAAATCTAATATCAGACTAGAGAAAGTGTGTAAACAATACAGGAATGTGGCTTTCTTAAACAGAATCATTAGACAGACTATATTTCACGAGACATGGGCAACATTTAAACATGAAAGGAAAGAGTTTGTTGCAAGTGTCCTTATGACATTATTCAAAATAAGCCCAGCGTTCCCACAACAGATACCCCTAAAATTCCTCTATTGTGGAAAAATGAGGGAAACGTGTAAATATCGCTGAGTTGTTTTTCTTCCCGAGAGCAACTCAGAGATGTTCTAATGCAGACAATCCATGTCCGAAAAATATAGTAAAATCGGTAAGTAAGACTAGAAATCCAGAACATACAATATGTTCGCAACAAACATATCGATATAGAAGTTATGTTAGACCTATTAAACGTTGATGTTCTCTGGTTATCGGAACACTAGCTTGACTATAACGAAATCATAAATATTCCTGGGTATAGATTAGTATCAAAGTATTGTAGAACCAAAAGCAAGTGTGATGGTGTATGTATATTAACAAAAGACGGTATAAACTGCACAAGTTCTAAAGTAATTGACAAAAATCTTTGCATCGAAAAACAGTTTGAATATACTGCAATTGAGATTGTAAACAAAGGTTGTAAACTTCTCGTCATAGTCATTTATCGAACACCAGACTCAAAAGTAAACATTCCTCAACAAAATAGAGGAACCTTTACAGGAAGTGAGCAATAAATACGATAAAATTGTGTTGTGTGGCAACTTCAACATAGATACACTAAAACAAAGCAAAGATACAGAAATCTTTCTCAACATATTAACAGACTTTAACCTTCATAGGACAATATTGGAACCAACACACCACCAAAAATTCAAGTAGCTTGATTGACAACATATTTACAAATGTTAACGCAGACTAGTCTTCAGCGTGTATCAACATGGGATTCAGTAATCACGTAGGACAAGGACTTCGAGAAAACAACACGCAGCTAAACATACAGGAATAAGGCAGTATAATGGGGAGAACATTACTCAATTTCTTTCTGATTTAAAAAACGAAGAGTGGATAAATGATCACTTCAGTAAAGAGGTAAATGAAATGTTCGTTTATTCAGAAATTTAAACTATATTTGGAAAGCGCCTTTCCTACTACCACAGAAATAGTAAATAGAACTGTCAAATAACATGGATCACAAAGGGCATTCGGGTCTCAAGTATTAATATAAAGGATCTATTTCATCTTAGCAAACGTTCAAACAATCAACGCCTTTTGGCATACTATCTAGAATATAAAGAGTGTATAAAAAGTCATTATCGAAGCTAAAGGAAAGTACTATAGCTGTAAGATGAATAAAGCCAATAACAAAACTAAAGAATCTTGGGATATAATTAATTTTAAATTGGGGGAAAAAATAAAGGGTTTAAGAATATAGAGTTAAAAGCAGAAAATAATAAAGCAATTAGGGATTCAAAACTTGTATCGGAATATTTAAATTATCATTTTTGTACTGTAGCACAGAAAGTGGAACGTTATATTCCGAAAACAAAAAAATGCTACCCATACAAAACCGTTAAATTCCGTAACTAATTCATTCTTCCTTGCACTAACCACACCACACGAAATGATCCAAGTGGTAAGTAAATTCAAGAATAAAGCATCGGCAGGAATAGATGAAGTCCCGCAATTTCTATTAAAAAGTGTATACATATTATAGCACCTGCATTAGCTGACATATTTAACGTGTCTCTTGAGCAAGGAATCTTCCCTGAATCATTGAAACTCTCAGTGATCAAGCCTATGTATAAGAAAGGAAATAAACATGAAGTGGATAACTACCGACCTATATTCCTGGCCTCCAGTTTTACAAAAATAATGGAAAAATATAGTATATAAACGGCTTACGAGTTTTATAAACAAGCAATGTTTTATTTCAAAAATGAACATGTCTTTAGAAAGGGAAAATCCACTCTTACTTCTATATACGAACATATTAAATTAGCAGTGACCGCTCTTGATCAAAAAGCAAATCCGGTGAGCATCATCTGCGAACTCTCAAAAGCTTTTGATTGTGTAGATCACGATATACTTCTTACAGAACTAGAGAGATATGGCATTAGAGGAGTTACTTTAAACTGGTTTAAATCATATTTGTGAAATCGCAAACAAGTGGTTCAAGTTCCTCACATGGATAAAAATTCAAATTCTGTTTCTAAAATAAATTTTAATGAGTGTATCATCAAAAAAGGTTTTCCCAATGTTATTTCTGTTTTATATAAATGATTTACCACAGAACGTAGACAATGGTAACGTACTTCTATTTGCCGATAACGCAACTGTCATGGTGTCGGATCGGGATAAAAGCAAGTTACAGGAAGCGGTTGACAGTACGACGTTTCAACTCATAGAATGGTTTTCTGGAAATAAGCTAAAACTAAACACAGAAAAAACTAGCTGTGTCTTACCACTTGTCAGAAAGATTAACATTAAGAGTTACCACAGATAATGAACAACATATTATGTAAGTATACTAACACTGTAAAATTTTTAGGCGTGTATATAGATAAGAAATTGACATTGTGAGAACACATTACTATATTAACAAAAAAGCTAGCACAATCGACCTATATAATTCGTACCTTAATCTGTTCTTGATCATCAAGCATTATGTCTTTCTATTTTGCTATATTCTATTCACATGTCAAATATGGTATTGAATTCTGGGGTAAATCATAGCACCTTGAAGAGATTTTCAAACAACAAAAACGTCTTATAAGAATAATCACTCAAGCAGTAAAACATTCTACCTGCAGGGGAAAAAAATGTATCATTAAATATCATGACCGTTCCCTCTTTGTATATCTTTCAGGTATTAAAAATTAGATGGAAAAACTTAAACAACTTTCAAAGAAATCGCGATACACACAACTACCTCACAAGAAGATAATCTGTGCCTCGTCCAACATCGAACAGCAGCGTTTGGCAGCTGTTGTATTACTATGGGTGTAAAATTACTCAACATACTCCCAGAATATATACAAAACGTCAAAGAAAAAAAAACAATTTCGTGAGACAAATTCAAAGATTGTTGATAGCCGGTGCATGTTATTCAGTTGACGAATATCTTAATAGTTCATGAGTCATATGAGTAATATTCTCCTATCAACAGTCAGATAAGATAGCAGGTATAAATAATATAAATAGTATGCATAGTGGATTTAGGTAGTAAGTAGGTTCTAGGTTTTTATTATAGCTTATTGTTCAGTGTCAAATTTATAAATTACTATTCTGAATTTTACTATCATGTCACTATGTATCGCATTATGATTATAATGCATTATTGAATATCTTATATAATATCTAATAATGGTTCTTGGCTTTATTGTGGATTATGTTGTTCAGTGTTAAATATATAATTACTCTATTAATTTACAGTCATGTCACTGTGTATGTCATTATGATTATATATACACTATTATATATTTTATATGACTATGTACTAAGTATCTATATGTAAGTTTAACCTTCAGAATGTAAAATATTGACGTGTTCTATACCATGTATATAAAATGTATAACATGGTCGAAAGAACGAAATAAAATCTAATCTAATAATAATAGCAGTGTTTCTCAACAGGTGTGTCGGCCACACTAGTGTGCTGCGAGATTCGAAAAGCGTGCCGCAAAACTCTGGATGCGTTACAATATTGCTGCTAAAAGTAATTTAGATAATTATATTGAGTATAACATTTTCAGAACACATTGTAAGGAAAGTGTTGAATAGTTTAAACCTGTATGACAAACTTGAACATATTGCTTGTTACACGAAAGTTTAATTTATGGTAGAATTTAACATACACATACAGACACAAGCTCGAAAAATTTGTCATTCCGCAATGTTCCATTTCCTCCGGGAATAGAATCCACGATCCTTTGATTACAAGACTGTGAGCCAAACAATAAATTCATCAGAGGTAATAGAAAAAAAAAATCTGTCTTGTGTACTTTAGGGCTCCTCAGCAGTCTCTCCCCAACTTTTTAAGTTTTTTTTTTTTTAAATATCGGGTAAATGATTAATAGTGTTGAAATTTTGAAACCGTCTCTCATGGTTAAAAGTATCTATCGCATGACCTATACTTCATATTTTGATATGACTTCATTTGGGCGAGAAATTCACTGAACACGGTTATGGACCACTTTATGGGCGAATGGATTTCTCGTCCAAATAAAGTACTATCAAAATCTTTACTAGATCATTCAGTAAACATTGTTAAATATGAAAGATGCCTGTTTTTCAAATTTCAGTATTATCCATCATTTACCTGATATTTTAAAAAAATCTTTAGAAAGTGGGGGAGGGTTATTGAGAAGTCTTAGTTCAAACGGTTTCACTTCCACGGTCTGATAAGTTAATTTTGGGATTCCGACAACCCGATATCCGGACTTCAATTCCGGAATGTTTCAGAATTCCGAATAACTTCATCGCAAATAGGTTAATTGCTTCCTAAACGCATAAAAAATTATAAATACATTGTTTTTACACTGTAAAAATGACTATGTTAGTTTAACACCATCCGGTATCTCTGAGTGACTACCAATTTTGTGCGTTAAATCACATCAATAAATTGCCGATTTCGGTAAATCAACACAATGGATGTGTTTAGGGACGCGGTGGCTCAGTCGGTAGAGCCCTCACCTATTCTGAAAGTTGATTGATAGCGCACCAGTTAGTAAAGTTGTCCAAACTATGTTGTAGTTTTATGGTATCTTCCATGGAATTAATTTTATCATATATTTTGAGGTCATTCGCGGTCCTTGTGAGGCATCTTTGGCTCAGACCGAGAAAACTTACGTAATGCTTCAAAACTGTGTCAGAGGCAGTCCCATTGCGGATTTTCTTTTCAAAATATAGGCCTATGTTTTTCTGTTTTTTCTCCGGCGTTCAATTTTTCCGGTTTTTAAAAACACTATCAGGGACCCTGTAATAGTAAAAAAAAACACGTTATTTTCCAAAGTACCATTTTTTTAAAAAAATCCGTTTTTTCCTGTTTTTTTTCCCGGCATTCAATTTTTCCGGTTCTTTAAAAACACTACATATAACATTCTCGTCAACATTCCCCACGGCAACATTTTATGATCAATGAATTAGTTAAAATGTTAGTTTATGTTCAAAACATATATTAAAAAAAAACGTAATGGGACACGACGTTAGTCAGCGACGCAAACTAGGACATAGTTCCGCCCACTTCGCGAAAATTACCGAAGCTTGCCGAGTGACTGAAGCTCGTAGTCGTCGAAGCCAAGGAGAAGGAGAACACACTCTTCTTGCGTCGAAGCAGCATTTTTTAAAAATGTTATTTAAATGAAACAGAATCCTATACCCCTATGATATTTAATGATACAGTATTTTGATAATACATTTGAAATGAACCAAGACTGAATAGCACCGGCATGTAACCTCTTAGGTATGAAGAAACTGCTGTCTGGGTTTACTGCTTGGAGGGGTTAAGGGCTCCTTTTCCTATATTGTGGCAGGAGAACAGTCGTTCGTTGGGAGGAGGTTGATGTGTGAGTAATGTCGATCAGAATTAAAGAAATTAAAGAGCGTGTGGTAAGAACTATGACCATAACAAATTACTTGGGCGTCATGTTTCCAAAGTACACCCGAATAAATTATACGAAATCGCGCCTCCTTTAAAGAGCCACAAATCATTTGCTTATTAATACCCAAATTGTTATAAACAATTCAATCACCTTCAAAATTTCAGATATCACGAACTCAAGTTTCATGCAGAACAACCAATTAAGAAAAATCAATTTAAATGTGTTCTAT
The DNA here is from genome assembly GCA_022664845.1 of Lepisma saccharinum. Taxonomy (NCBI): domain Eukaryota; kingdom Metazoa; phylum Arthropoda; class Insecta; order Zygentoma; family Lepismatidae; genus Lepisma; species Lepisma saccharinum. Next base: position 10,861 of record JAGDQP010061282.1, read on the forward strand.
GCACTATTGTAACGCACGGGGAAAAATGTGCACGAACATTTTGGGTTACAACATGCTTTTACCGTGGAATAAGAAGAAAAGCAGTTTTTATCATTTCAAAGTTTCATGGAGTGGAAGCAAGAATTTGAAAAGGAGACACTCACACGGTACGTAATAAAACGGGGTTCACATTCTGCTGCTGATAATACTAAGAGATTGTTATTACATATGTCACCGCTATATAACCAACTTCTGGTTTTGCAACATGGTCGGCTGAAGAGTGCAACATAGCACAAAACAGACTAACGCTGCTGTACTGACTGCCACGTCAAGTTAGTTACAAATATAAAAATTATTTTTAAAAAAACATTGAAGTACACACTTCAAATAGTTTTGCAGTCTACTCTATTTCCAACTTCTTTGTTCAATGAAAAGCGCAACAATCCCAGCAAAAACTCTGGGAACACTTCGTCGATACCTGTCTGCGACAAAAGTATAAACATTCTCGCAGGAACTTGGCGAACTCGCCCTAAAATTATAGGGAAAGTTTAACAGTTGTAAACACAAAAATAGCTAAGAACCCTTGAAGGTTGCTCAACTCCTTATTAAACAAATTACTCACTTACTTGCTCTCTGGCTCACGGAACACACAAATTGATCGCCGCAGTAAGAAACTTTTGTCATAGAATTCTATTGTGGGCAAGATCAAGCCAGAACTTATATAATAAATATTGTTCAAAAAGATTTATTTAAAAAAAGAGTTTCACTGCCTGAAACAAATAGTAAACTGTAAAGAAAAAACAACCTGAAAGGACCTGCCGCTTAGGCGAAACAGTAAAATACTAGACAAGAAAAGATAGCAGGTTTACCACTTGCTATACCACTTCTGTGGTTATCCTCAGCACAAAATGATACAAGCACAATCTATTCCATTGTATCTTAAGAATTCACGGATTATTCGTGGAATATTCCTGAATACTTCTGTGTTAGAGTCAAAACACAAATGAACAACAATTACAAAGCATGTAACAAAGCCGCTCTGTTAGGATACTTTAAAGGCCGCTTTAGACGACAGCATTTATGCTACGATGAATCTTACGATTAGCAGTAGTGCCAGAGTGTGAAAGCAAGAATGCTACAATAGGGCAAGATGCTATGGTATAAATCCATAACTTTTTTCTTTTTACCCTGGCACACTGCTTTCGCTAAGATTTATCGTACGAGAAA
>JAGDQP010061283.1:0-12066 GCA_022664845.1 Lepisma saccharinum
CTTGTAAATTATTTAACTTAGATGTATGTTCACTCTAGGAGAATCGACAAAGCATGTTTCCCTGAAAAGACCTGTTTATAAATTTATTTTGCTTTATTTATAGTTTATTCACAGGTCCCCAAACACAAACATGTATCAACTAATGCATGAACTTATTATGGCTTTCCTTTCTAAGCTTTTCGCTTTTTACAAAGAAAGTCGTTTCTCACTAATAGCTAAATCACGTTTAACGGTCCGCCGTGAATCCCGTGAGTTCATAAAGTAAATGTATTCTGTAAAGACATGTTGTTACGACAGTTTCCACATTTTTGTATGCATATTAAAAGTGAATATAGTGAAATTCTGACACTAAAAATTGTGAAATTTTGAGCGGGTTATGTCAAATTTCACGTAAGTATAATTTTGTAATTAAAGTTTGGAATATTACCAAAATGAAAACGGAAAAGGATATTCAGGTCGCGGATTTAAAATCTAAAGTCAGTTTCTCTCTGTCTGCTTTCACTGATACGTTAGGTTGCGTGACAGAAGGAGTGCATATACTACAAAAATGCCTTGCGGAAACATTGTAGTCTCACGAAATTGAAATCAGCGAGATGTTTCAAAGTCACGATTTTGTACAGTAATAAGTTTTGTCTCATTTTGAACTAGCCAATTTACCCGCCCGTTGGTGCGGGGTGAGGAAAATACGTTGGGAATATTAATAGTTGTATTACTACTATTACTACAAATACTACTTCTACAATACTACTATTAATACTACTACACCTACTGCTTATGATACACCTAATACTATATATACTACTGTTACTAGTAATACTACTACAATGCTTTAAATCGTTAAATGTAAATATTATTTACAACAATCTAAATTTGAATCTAAACCATTTGTTTATTTCTAATTGTTGTTTCAACTTAAGAAAGCGGAAACAATGTATTTATTTCAATGTTTTACGCAATAAAATTACTGTTTTGATTAATTAGATCGCGGTACAGCCATTTCCGGTGTCTTAACAGATCTTAAGCTCCTGTGTCTGACTCAAGGAACACGAATGCAAAATTTGGTGTGAAATTTATGCACGCAGATATAAATAAATAAATATATGAACAAATGTTGACACATACGGTCAATAGATGGCAATACACGTTTGATGTATTTGAGGTACTAATTTAGTTTTGGTAACAGGTAATTTATAGTTATTATTCATAATAAATGATACTGTTTCACATATTAACCACTGATTTCTGAAAGCATACATGTTACTTTCTATTTTATGAATAATCGTCTCTTGAAATGTAAGCAGGTAAAAATACTTTTGTGTATTTGTATATATACTCTACGAGCACTTGTATTTTCAATCATACACTATGTTGCTATTTCCATTCAACTTTTTGATGGGGAACTTTGTTCGATTGCCTAACGCAATTGTACTCCCTTCAAATACTATTATCATTATTCTCTTCAATCCTGACAGAAATCAAATTTAATGATTGGTAAAGGTATTTTTCCTTATTACAATAAACGTACATCACTGTAGAATCAATCATATTTATGGAACAATTTAAGTTATATTTATTACTGTTTTCCTTACAGTCAAATCAAGTGTGAAATTCATAGAAAGACTGTCTTTCATGAAGAATACAAAAGAAACACGTTTCATGACACATGCATTTCAATTTAGTTTTAGCACTACAGTTTCGGTTTGCGTTATCAGCAACTCCACATATTGGTAGATGATGCGAGTCTGGTCGACGAACGTTGATGTTCAGTTATTGGGACTGCAGATGAACTTTTTGGTATTAACAATAGAAAAACCTAGGATTTCTTCACTTTATGATCTAGTATTGTCATCATTAGATTGAAGGCTGATGAGCGATTTTTGAGCTCTAGCGGTCTTGGCTAATGATTCATCAATATAGAATTTAAAACCCACTAAGTCCATTTCTTCGTTTTATCAGTCCCATTCACAATGGAAGACCTGAATTGAAAAACATCCCAAGTCCATCGATGTATATTTTTCAGGAGGAACGAAAAGCAGTCCAACGTCTTCCATTCATGGAAATTATTTGTATTAAATGGGTTTCTGTGGTAAGATTAGGATGTAATATTTATGAACGTGGATAGCGCTTGGAACATAGATACCGACGAACAGAAAAAATGAGAATACGAAAAAAAAAGTGTACTTGGGTTATATTTCAATTCAGGTCTTCAATGGTCATTATTGTATTCTGGCCATGAATTGACAAGTGCTAAATCTAAAACATGGAATGAAAAGCAACTCGGCAATTTTCTTGTCCGTATGGAAATTCTGTAGTGAGGATGAAGGCCACTGTATTTTTGTGGTCACGGAGGTCAACACCATCCTATCATAATTTGATATAGGTTTTGGACATATTACTTGGACGTAATTATTATCAATGTTCTCATAAGAGTTAAAGGTTGAGTTCCAACAGACGGTGTTGTTAATACAACGGTTTTGTTATTCATCAGCAAACCTTCCTCTTCCTTGCGTTTGGAATTCCAGACCAGCCTTTTGTTTTGTTACTTTAGCTGCTTTGAGTCTGGATGTCATTATTGTCCCGGATATGTTAATCACTGAATCCAGAAGGAAATCAACAAGTAATTTCTATGTATCAAAATGGAGGACTATTTTCAGCAAACTTCTTAATAACTGAACTCTAGAAAAGGTTCAGGGTGACCATCTGCCTAAGCTTTGGCATATTCAGATATCATGAAATTGACAATATTAAGCCTTGTAGAGTAGTTAGAATGAAATATCTTATACAATCTCGACTTGGCTTACCTTTAACATACTGATAAAAATGGTTTTATCAGATAATGACATCACTCGCGCATCTATACATAACTCGTTTAATCCACGACGTATATTGTATTTGCTTTTAACTGCGTATGTGACTGGGTGAACTTTCTAAAGTCTATTCTCAACCTTCTGTTGTTCAGTAATTGCAAGATTATCCCCACGATGTGAATATAAAATTTCTAAATCTGAATACTCAGACTATGAAAATCCTAATACTTCATCCAAGTACTTTGGTTTCGATATTTGGTAGGATAAATCGCCAATGAAAAAGACAACATTTCTAACATCACCAGGATTTTGTAATTTTAAGAAAGATATTGTTATCAAACGAAAACACCCATTTGCAATACTACAGGTGTTGGCCTAACAGTTCCGACAACAGGAGGTTCTACTATTCTTATATGAACAATGAAACTAACAAGCGTTTCAAAGCGTTAGAACTTCAGTTACTGAGTTTCACTTTGCTGTAATTTAGATTTTCAGGACACAAATAAACGTCCTGTGCTCCATAAGATCTTGGATATTGTACTCATTCAATTAGTCTGTAAAGTCTAATGTCGCCTAAGCGAAAACAGATGAAGAGAAATTGACTTCAGATGAGTTCTCAGAGATCTCAATTTAACTTGCTTGTGTAGACGGTCAAGACAATTAAAAGCTTTAGAAGTTACGTGTTCAATATACAGAGTAAAGTTGAGTGTTTCATTTAATATGATAGTAAGGTCATTGCAAAGATCTATCCATGGATAATAGATAATGATAACGTGTACGTCTGTACAGTCAGCGCCAAGAAGTTTGCACCCACAGTTAAATTTCTTTTTCCGAATAACTTAGAAACGGATATAATGATTTATGTACAGTTTTCTGTAACTTACAGAAAAACACATTCTCCTTAAGTTAGAGCAAACTACCCAAATTCATCTGTCCATTCCAAACGCAATTTGCACAAGAAATTGTACGACTAGGTACATTTTTTCCCGCTGATTGTACATTTTGTATTGTGATTTTTAAATAAGAAGCCCCCTCTACCTTATTCACATTCAGAATCCTTCACCCAAATGTGAAATGAGCTTCGATGTCACACATGGACCAGTTGAAAATCCATGGTCTAGACGGTCAATTTACAGTAACGAAGTCGCAAGGAAAGCTTCTTATTTGATAATAAGCTGGTACTGCGAGCTCGTTTAAACATATGCAGGTTGTAAGATAACTTTAAATATATTTCTGACTTTTGGATAGTTTTTAATTGAGCGCAAACATAGATGAAATGAAGCACTGACGAATAACTGGACAGTTTCCCAAATGTAGATAGGAATAACAACAAAGGACGCAACATAATATAATATGTACTACGTAATGACAAACACTAAAAGAGTATCGGCGGGAAAATAGGGATAATGAAGCTAATCAAAATAAAAAGGAGAAACTGATATGCAATTACTACTACTGCTGCTGCTGGTGCTGTTTGTACTACAACCACCACCTTAATTCGCCTAACACTTTGAGTCAATTTCCGTTGGAATTTCAACATGAAATTTTAAGGTCTTTAGGTAATTTGGCTGAGACCGAATTCGTTTGGAATTGTTTCAATCGTTGCCTTTGAAGGGAAAATTAGTTTGAGTCTCGTTACCAAGGAGACTACAATATTAGATGACTGAAAGCATTAGAGTAATACTCTAACCAAAACTATTTGGATTTGATTCAACCATTCTGAACACACAAACTAGTTTAACAATTGAGTTTTGTTACCATAGAAACGGTACCCAGATTGAAACTTTGTTGTAACTAAACACTTGAGAGACATGTCCTAGTATCATTATGTTAGGATTGGTTGGAGAGTGTCCAAATTTCACCTGCGTGCAGTTTCATTCATAAGTCTGAATGTAAGTAATTTGTTAGATTGGTTTGCATACCTGAAGTGTAACCAAGTATTCTTAATGTATTCAGTTCCAATGAAGAGTCGGTTTATGGTAATCTAAAGCCCATCTCATCGGCATCCATACATCGTAACCCATTTAATATGGAAAATTAAGTAAGCTGGAATATAGTGTAATAAGTACTGATCATTAGTCGTTTGGAAGTAGATGTAGTAGTTTAAGTATATTTAATATTTACTTCTGATCACAACATTTTATCTTCTCCGTAGTTTCGTATTTGTATATTATAACACACTGCCCGCAGCTCTTCATTCTAGATCTTTTCTTTCTATGGATGGGTCCAACCTGCAGTACATTGTAGAAGATAATTATGGGTGCATTAGTCATCGTATTAACGTTACCAAATAATTAATCCTTTACAAATGATCACATATTTAATATATTTTGAAGTTTCGTATAAATAATACCTTAATACTCTGACCTCATTCCTTCCATGCTATCGCTAGTATTTGCATTCATTTATTCTTATTTTATTTTATTTATTAACAGCCTTTATGCAGCTTTGGCTTATAGACCTCCATTCATTGAGAGCGTTAGACACAACAATTATAAATGTTTACTCCGCTGCTCGCTAGATGAAAATATATTATTTTATATATATATATGGGGTACCTGTTAAGTATAAGAGCTAATGTTTAAAGGTTTCAAAAACAGAGAAAATAAATATATTTTACTGGGTACCACAGACTTATTGAAAATTTGATTTTATTCTTTACCTTCTGTGAATGTTGGACAAAATATAAAAAGCTGCAAGTAATTTTGTGCGATGTTCTTACGTCTAACGGCTTGCGTATTTCACTCCTTAATTAAAAGAATCTTTTTCGTAAATAATAAATATATTTTTTGAGTGGGATCTATTGGATTGTTAACCACAGTCAGAAATAGATTCCTCAGAATGTTTATATATTAAAATAAAATAAGGTTTGGAACATTGTAGATACAGTGACACTGTTGAATTCAATGGCTAATTTACATTTATGTAAACATACGTTCTTAAATTATTTAACAGTTTCTTGATATAACATATAATGGTGTAGAGAACTCAATATTTGCAATTATCGGCAGTAATCTTGGAAAAGCACCGATAATTTTCTTTTACGTTATTGGAAGTTTTTAGGTTCAGCATGCTTTAAGTACGTACGCAGAAAGATAAAATAATTTCTTATCATATTAATCTGTTCGATGTTAATAAAGTATTTGCCGACCCTTCTTAAAGGTTTATTTTCGTAGAAATGGGATATATTCTCAAATAGCGAGTGTTTCGTTTCCTACTGGATCAAACGAAATTGATTAAACCGTGCAAGTAACTTTGTTTATGTCTTGAGAGTTTGAAAAACGCATTTCTGACACTACAATTATTTGTTCTTGTGTTTACTTAAAACTAGCAGCTTAGACCATATCTAAGTGACTTGTTTACGAGTTGCTCTTCAGATTTCCGTTTACTCGCAGCATCCCTGAAAACTGATTGATGTCTGGCATTATCAGTCAAATTATTGGAAATGTCCATGCAGCTACGTTGCCGAACTTTCCTAGGTTCAACGATGTTTCGATCTTCCTAACGGTCTCTTTTCCTCATCTTGTTTGTGGTTTTAATACTGTGATGAGCCGTGTGTGGCCGTGCATTGTTATGCAACAACAAACCTTTCCTGGATAACAGACCTCTGCGTTTGTTGTGAATTGCTGGCTTCAGCTTCTTTCCCAACATTCCAGTGTATTTCGCACTGTTCATCGTAGTTCCCGTTTTCATTAGCTCTACCAATACGGCCCCCTTTGTTTCCCAGAAAGCAGTTAACATAACCTTTCCTGCCCCAGTCTTGAATTTTACTTCGTCGAAGATCCAGGGTGTTTTCACTCCATCCTCTGTCGTTTGGATTCTGGCTCGTAGTGATAAACCCATGTTTCATCTCCGGTGACTAGTTTGTTTAACAATTCATCACCTTCGTTGTTGAAGCCATTAAGTTTGCGTTGACAGACCCTAACAGGAGTGAGCATGTGTTCCACAGTAAACTCTCATGGTACCCACCGCGCACAGACTTTATGAAACAGATCTCGTCGTGGATGATTTGATGCGCAGAATCATGTCTGATATTCAAAGCAAATACTATCGCATCGATGTTAATTCGCCTATTCTGCAGACATCGATGTTAATACTGTCTTCTGCTATTTTGCAGACAATTAAAATATCTGACACTATGTTTTCTCCTGCTTTTGAAATCACGATATCCTCTGGGGATATTTAATTTCTTAACGCCTTTTCACTGTCTAATAAAAAGGTACTGCTACAGTAGGAAACTTAAGCAGAGCATATAGCGAACATGATGTTGGGACATCATACGTAGAATGTGCAGTGTTGGTAATGATATATTACTTTGTTAGATAATAATGAATGATGCTATTAAATGTCTAGTATATATTAACAACAGCTAAACTACCGTAGGCCAAAAACATGGAGTTTTGAGCCATTTTAATCAATGTAAAAGACAAAAAAAGAAGATATACAAAAAGAAGGCTTCTAATGAAGCAAAATTGAAATAATTAAGAACTGAATTCCAATGCTAAAGTTACGTGAATACGACTGCTTTGGGTGAGTTCGTATATAATTAATGAAATATTTAGTTGTCTCTAATGCTGCAAATGTAAGAAATATCTATAAAACATAATTGAAGTACCAACTGATAGTAGAATGAAATATGGCAACAATGTCAACAACTACTCTTCTGATAATACATGGACCATAAATAAATAATTTTCAAGTTGAGAATTCATTCTTATTAGAGTAGAAATAATCTTTCTAGGATTAAGTTAATTTTTCTCTTGTTGTGAAAGGAAGTCGAATACTGGACCCTTTCAAGCGTTAATGTGAGAAAATGGGATTGCTCACATGGAAAAAAAAGTTAAATAACAAAGAAATAATAATTTTATGCTGAGCAAACTATATTTAAAACTCTTTTCTTCTAAGATGGTGGCCATAACACAACTTCCATATCGGTGGCCAAATAATTTCTATATGCAAAATCCCATGGTTTTAAGATTTTTTAAATGAAAAAGTTTTTCGTTTGATGTTATTTTGTCGCTTTAGCATTGGTCGAATGCAAAAAAAAACAAAAAAAAAAACAAAAAAAAACGGTAATTTCAATAAATATACAAACATACAGCATATAAAAATTTATGTTGAGCAAAATTCATTTGAAACTTTTTTCGATGTGATACTTAGTTTCCGCGAAAACGAAAAAAAGAAATAAAACACGTTTTCAAACAATTCGTACTGAAAAGTATAAACAATTTGGTTTATGCATGACAAAAAGAAAATCATGGGTCACGATAAATGAATAATTTATAAAGTGACTGTATATGAGAGCCCGCTCTATGCTTTTCTTTTAGTCATGCATAAACGATTTTTTTTTTAAATTTTATTACGAATTGATTAAGAAGGGTACCTCTTTAAGAAAAACTTTTTTTTAAATTAATTTATTTACACAAATCCTGATGTGTTTGTGGCAACCAGTCAAACACCACAGAGTTACAGGCTATTATTTATGGGTTATTTATTTTAAAACATTAAAATATGCTTTTCAAATATATAAATATATGTATGGGTTAAAAACAAAAGCTGTAATATCCACTTTTTTCGAAACCAAGATTTTGATGGCATTGTATAAAAAATATGTATATTTTAAGCTATTAAAACTCTTAGTAACAAATGCAGGAGAGAAACTTGTATTTTTGATAGTTAAAAAAAAGTACCTATGCAGCTTAGACAAACGGACGTAAGAAGCCGGTAACATTTGGTACCCTAGATACTTCACCTGAAAGTAATATAATTGTTGCAAGCACATTACGATTGGTTAAACAAAAGCTGCAATCTCCACATTTTTTAAAACCAAGACTTTGATGGCATTATATACTTTACAGTGTCTGCTTTTTAGTAAAACCCTTAGCAGCAAACACACGACAGAAACACTTATTTTTAATCATTAAAAACTAACCAGAAGCAAAACTTGTACACTCCAAGTGGAAGTAACCTGCTTTTTTTTTTTACTTGTTGTGCGACCACGGTTATATTGTTGACTGCCTTAAACTAAAAGGCGCTGTTTTTTCATAGAAATGTATTATTTTCTTTATCAAAAGTTGCTAAAATTACATATCATTATTAAATATAATAAACCCTTAAAATATGATCATGTATGTCGCTTGGTGGCAACCTCAGTAATGTGGATTTTTTTATAAGAGGTAATCATTAATGGAAGCATCCACAAATTTTCCAAAAGAAACAATAATCTAGAATAAATATTTCATTAAACTTGTTCAGCTTACTAGATAGTAAAGCTGATATTCGTAGCCATAAATAAATATATGTAATATTTCCTGCTATAAACTTAGCATGTAAAAACAAGCGTAGACGGGCTAATATGAAAATGTATGTACTATTTCACTAGCTTGCTGACACAAATAATTCAATTCAAGATGGCTCGTTTCCCTTTGTCACCAATTTGAAAGTGTCAACAGCTCTAAAATTTCTGTATAATCGTATTTGGTACAATGGAAGGAAATGCCTTTGATAATTCTCAGATATGGAATTTTAATTTGAAGCCACTTTATTAAAGAACTTTAGGATGAGATTTTAGAACTCAAAATCTTTGCACTCAACATTCATGATTCCGAATAGAATGAAGTGTTTCTCATAAATCTTAGATATGGACTCGAAGTATCTTTGGAAGCTTAAAATGTGATTTCTCAGGAAGATGTGTCAATTTTATGAAAGTTAGGAAGTTTTGTATTGCCTCATGTCGAATTTGGGAAGTGAAGTCTAGATATGAATTTGAATATTATTTATGATTTTTAGACATGTAAGGCTCAGGCCGGCATAGGGAAGGGGAACGGATTCGGGAAGGTGTCGAACAGGGCCTATGTTGAAGGTGTCATCTCGACATTTGCCTGGTGTGACTGAAGAAAAAAATCTGGAAAAACTTTAGTCGGGATGGGCGGCCTCTGGAATCGAAGCCACGACCTCCCGAATGCTACGCCACCGCTGTACCACTGATCTACGGTGGCTCAGTACCAAATCTCCGAGAGCAACCCCGACTATAATTTTTTACGGTCAGAAACGAAAGAAACCGTGCAACACACCGCTTACATCCTGCCAACTGCGCAAAACACTAAACTGAAAATCCTTGCGGAATCCCTATGGATATTAGTATTCCGAATTTATTTACACTTGGAAAATGAGGTGAACATACTTCGGAACTCTGAGATATGAAATTTAAGAAATATGATGATTGTTTTTGAAAATTTAAGCATTTTACACTACGGCCTACTCGAAAGTCAAAAGTAACACTAGCACAAAATTTGGCGTGTGCTTTCGTTTCTTACATTATATATATATATATCTTTTTGAACATATATCTTTATTTAAAAAACTCCCAATACAGTTATCGCGATTGTGGTCCAGGTGGTAGCGTTGCAGACTTCGGTTAGGTACGTATGAAGGTCCGAACCGCGCCCCCGACAATCCTGACTGAGGTTTTCTAGGGTTTCTCTCATTTTCACCAGACGAATTGTGATATGGTATCTGAAGTTAGACCATGACATTACCTTCCTCATTCTTGCTCTCCCCTATCTCGGCTTGAACCAAAGATGCTTAAAGGGCATAATTTATTATAAATTCGAATTCCCAATACAACTTAGAAGCTGTATTATACAGCATGTTAACAACAACAATAAAGTGAAGAATATGACAAGATATTGACCCTGGGAATACTCATAGTGCTATTTGCCTGATACGGTCAAACGAAACTGGGGAAAACCTTAATCAGATATTACACCAGGATTTTCAGTTTCGGGGGTGTAAAGTCGATATCGGGAGAGTGTAAGTGGAGTTTTGCAATGTTTCTATGGATTTTGACAGCATAATTTCAAAGTAGGGGATGTTGTTGAGAATTTTGGGGGACACCCCCACAGGGAAGGTCTTGCGGAATCACTTATCTCAATCATGATGAGCAGCCGCTTGGGGTGAACCGACGATTTTCCGAATGTTAAGTCAAAACTCTACCAGTAATGGCCAGTGGCGGCATATGGCAATCTGTGGGAGGGGAAGTGAACTTATTTGAGGTCCGTTCGCAAACACAATCGTGAGCACTCACTGCTACTGTTGGCCAGAATGTCTTATTCTCCGTATTCCGAGCCACGCGAGAAAACTGGGGCCCCACACGGGTTCACTTCCCAAGACAGATCTTCTCGCTCACTCGCCGTAACCTATACGTAAGAAAGGTTATTCAGATTGTGCAGAGTCGTCAGGGATTCCGCCAGGATTTCCGGTTTGGTGGGTGTAAAGTCAAAATTGGGAGGGTGTAAGTGGGGTTTTGCACGGTTTCTATCGATTTTTGATAGTAAAAAAAAAATAACGTTTAGGGTTGCTCTCGAGTATTTGGGGGGACGGACCTCCAGGAGTAAATGATGGCCATAGTTATCAGCCTTAACAGTCAAGCGCGTAAGTGAGAGACCTGGAACGGCATATCTATTGCGTTATCAAGGGTAAGCACCATAGCTGCGCTCCATTAAATAATCCTAACAAGCGATTATTCACTTGTGTCGGCGACTGGCCAATACCCTATTATCATTTTAGTGATAAAATCGTATTTGATCTGAAAATAACTTACTAAAATTTTGTTTCTATTAGTTTCTATATTTTAATTACGTTTTAAAAGACTCCTGTAAAATTTTCTGGAGTGGAGATTGCAACTTTTGCTTTTAAACCCCTCCATATACAAATATATAAAAGTAACCTTATAATATTGTATTGTCACCCGACTTACATCGCTGTGCAAATTTTCATCATTGTATGACGTCTGGAAATGAGCTAAATTAACGTTGCAAGATTTGAGGACACAACGAACCATTGCGAACTAAAAAAAATAATGTGAATAAGAATTTTATCCGCCATTTTCGAAGATGGCGTCCATTGCACAAGTTTGATTTTTGTGAACTTTTAGTACGTTACTTGGGTGGCCAGATACTATATGTAACTTATACCAAGTTTCATTCTTTAAGATTTTTTTAAAAACTAAACACAAGATTTTGGCTTTAAATGACTACAATAATAAATAGTCTATCTGCAAGATGACCCAAATTCTGTATCCGTCCTGCTGAACGTTTATTGTTCATTTTGAACCACAGTTGCTAATTAACTCTTATTGAATGAAAGAAATGAACAGAAGTCGTATTACGAGAGTTCCAATTAAGATCGTAAAAGAAAACAATTATACAAAGATGTTATCAAAATTGATTTATTCGAGTGGTGTTTTGAAAACGCATTT
>JAGDQP010061285.1:0-12065 GCA_022664845.1 Lepisma saccharinum
TGTATACACAATATACATTTACGGCTCTGGCGTTTCCTAGTCTTATCGGTAATATGTGCCGATTCCCCTTCTCAACGTAACAAACTTCCTGCGTGCACTGCTGTAAAAGTCCTTCTACTACCTCCTGTCTAGATACCTTTACGAATACCTTAACGCCGGTTGTATAGACAGAATTCTATTGCTAAAACGTCAGATACATAAAGTCTCATACAATCACTGACAACGATTTGTATTGCAATTACATAAGGTTACGCATGTAAAGAACTGACATCTACAAGTACAATGTTTTTGTGAAATATTTTCTGTGCATTAATATTAACATCTTCAATAAATAACTTTTATTTTATATTAATAGAGGAAACATCCTCTATAACGAAAAGAAAAGGAGCACAAAATTGCTCTTTTAAATTTAACGTTCAGTACACAACACGCCCGAAAGCACGAATTTAACACGTCGTTACCACTCCATTGTTGTAGGCTAACTATTCACTAGACGCGACTTGGCTATATTCTAAATTTTGGTTTGAGTATACCATGATAAACTCTTTATCAAACAGAAAATCAATATTGCGTGTGCTAGATACTGTACATTTTTTAAACAAAGCGCCCATCACTACATGCTCTCTAAAGCACTGTTATCTTTGTCTTCAACATTTGTTTGTTCTCTATAAAATAACCCCTATAAATGACTTTAATTCGTTTCAAAAATCTTTTTTCCCCACGACTTAACAGAGTCTCCTATACCTCTATCGAACTTGACGGCCTCCTGCTATAACACTTCCGACAAAAATTCGAATAGTTCGTACTATAAAAATTTCGTTTTCAGTCTTCATTGATAGGTCGGATGTAACGATACGGAAATTTCCCACTTGTATGTTACTATCAATTCTACATGATCTGACAGATAATTTACGCATTTAAGATTACGTAAACATATCTACTCTTCTCCTGACTACTAAAAATTTAATCAAGGGACATCGTTTTACCTTCTTGTGTTGCGATAAATTATGTATATTATGGTGTCGTTAGAAAGAAAATTGTCCATACATCATTTAATTTATAACTATCTACAAACTTTCTAAAATATATGTTATATTCATTACTTTATTTTTTCCGGCCTGTGGTAATTTGCATTAAAGTCTCCTACGACCAAAAAATGCGTAACATTTAAGGACTGTAGATATTGCGCCATCTTGTTGAACATCTTATTTTTTTCTTTTTCAAGTTGTGTTTCGCTATATTGATATATATTTATAATGTACAGCCGGGCTAACCTGATGACGGACATATGGCCATCAGGTGTTTTAAATATTTCGTGGTATATAACGTCTCGTCTGTTCAGATAACCCACCTACTCAATATATTATATTAAAATTTTAATACATATATAATCATGATTGTCTAAAGTTTCCTCTCCGAGTTTTTGTGTTGCCATAACATGTATCGATAAATCTCTCATGCTTTTTGGCTAATATTGAGCATTTATGTGCGCTATATCCTTTACGTATTTACAGTGTAGCCACTTTAACATCATTTTCCACTATTTTTTCGGCCTTGCAAGAAAGCTCCGGATGTAACATGTACACCGTGAGTATCACTGTGAATATCAAAATAAGTCCTACTATTTCGCGATAAATTTTCATTTTCGTATTTCAGTTTTTGGTAAATTACAATATTTAAAATTATTTTTTTTAAGTTCCACACGGGACTCAAAATAAAGGAATAACATTATAAGGATCACCACTACTATTATTTTTAATCCTTTCTGGTTATCTAGAACATGTAAATAATTTCTAGCTGTGTCCATTAATAATTTGTCTACAAAAAATAATTATTTCCTATGTAAAGAAATTCTTGACTATCATGTTATTCTAATACTGTATACTGTCTCCGGATTGGGACCTACGGTCTTGTGAATTTTCGTACTCACACTAGAACTTTCACTACAGTTTGAGTTCTCACTGTCAGACACGATAATGTTTTTAGCCCTTGCATAATATGAGAAAAGGAGGAACTATATCTTACCTTTTTTATTCTGTTGAAACGCGTATTTACGTGTGGTCCACTTGTCAAACTCTTGTCTTCTTCCTCTTTCGATAAAAAAATAACTTCGCCGCCTTTTTCACTCTGATAGTCAACACTTGTTTCCTTATTCAGTAACAACTGACTCGCTGTCCTGTAGAATCACCTCGTCTCTCTGTTAGGCCTAAGTGCTCTGTTGTTGACGTAGACACACTTATAATAGCCAGTTCATTCGACGCTTATGATTCACACTCAATTTCATCCGATCACTCCAAGCAATGAACAACGTTTTCTTCTTCTACCCTGTCAAAATAAGATTTTCAATTTCAGTGTTTTTGTCCCCTTCAGGAAACATTCCCGTCTGTCGTAAAACAGAAACTTGTTTATCCACTTGATCATCTGTGCTCTGTAGCCCTGGATTGCCACTCACTAGCAGAGTTGGATTTTTTCCTTCTGTTAAAAGTACTTCCGGATTTTGTGGTGGCAAAATTTACTGTTGATCTGGCTGTTTGTCGGGGCTCACGACGGAAATTTTCAGTGGGTATAATTTGCTAATTGAAGTTATGAATATTGAAAAAGCGGGCAGATATTTCATAATGTTAGTAAAATTTCGTTCTTATTCAAGGTAGGTGGATATGAGGAGGAAGGTAGGTTCAGTTCGCTGCTTTGCTGGAATTGGTTGAGAGCGCTTGACGTCATCTGACTAGCAAGCAGAGGCAGACAGGCTACAACCAGCCATACTGTCGCATGCACAGCATTGAATGTATAGCTCGCGACAATTTCAAGTTAAATGATTCAATAAAATAATTAAAAGTATATACTCCAAGCTTGAAAGATACGTCCCGAAATAATATTTTAAACGTTTCATGCTCTTATATTAAGCTGTTAGTGATTTTATATATGTCATTATTCCGATTAAATATTCTGCAATTATAAAGTGTCCGGTAACTTCTCAAAAGCTCAGTTACAAAAAAGTTAAAAGTAGATTGAAAACTTCTCAATTTCAAATACTCTAGGTTCTTTTCTCGCTTGGAGTTTCAGTTAAACCTATTTTTCATATTCTGTAACGGGACGGGCGTAAGCCATAGTGCTGTTACCGCCCATACAATTCATTTTATCTTTATCTTATCATATTCTGTAACTGGTATAATCTTTAACACCGGTGGGTTTAATTAATTGTCCGTAATGGATTATTTACAATTGTGTCGGTATTTGAATTTGAGTTTATTTATGGCCTTTTGACAACTTTTGCTCAGGCAGCGATGTGATAGGTCGAGGGTGAGGAATGTATCCGCCAGGGCTCTACTATAAGTACCATCCTGGTATTAACATTGTAAAAAGCATACTATGGCACTCCTCAGTCAGGATGGTCGGCCACGGGGTTCGAACTCTCATGCCTATTCATTGCCCACGAAACTACCGCCTTGACCATGAGAAATAACTAGCCAATGTTAATCCTTTCAAATTAAAATATGAAAATTGTAATATATACACAACTAATATAGACGGTAAGGTCCTTTTAGCTGTAAGGACTTATGTTGACTTAACTTGCGGCTAGATATAAGTAATAATTATTTATAGAAAATTGATTATGGAATCTTTATGGCCTTTGGGCATTATTTAATCATCGAAGGGAATTTTATTTTAAGGTATTTTAGCATGTGCGGCTCAGGCCCGGATGGGTCAGGACAAGGATTGGGAAGGTATCGGCCAGGACCTTTCTTAAGATGCCATCCCAACGCTCGGCTGGTGAAACTGAGGAAAACACTGGAAAACTTCAGTCACGAGTTCGAAAACTTCGAACCTATTCTTCTTCCTACTGCCTCTCGGCAGTCCGCCACAATGCCGCCTGAACCATGAGGCATGGGTCTCCTTTTGGACATGATTGATGCCTGTTGATGGTGACTACCACATTTTCGTCTTAGAATAACAGAACAATCGGTGTTGATTTGGTGATTCACACTAGAGCTATCATAGTGTTTAACGAACGTTATGAACACACCCACTGTGAATTTTGAATTAATTTTAAGTCCTTTAGGCGACTATGGCTCAGGGATGGATGATAATGGGATGGAATGGTGGAATGAAGAAAGTGGGAGAAAACGGGAACACCCCGAGGAAACCCACGAACGTCGTGTTTATCCACCACAAATCCTACACCTCATGATCAGGGAGCGATCCGACAACCCCTAGCACCAGAGGTGAGCGCTCTACCAACTGAGCCACCTTCCGGTCTCTAGTGATGACATTTTAATATGTAGTAATTTACAGTACGTGGAAAGAATTAAGGAAAAGCATCACCATGATGAAACGTAGAGGACTTTGGAGCGGCAGAGGTAGAAACGTGGGTTCGAAACCCTCGGCTAACCATCATGTCTGAGGTTTCCAGGTTTACCTGTTTCATGACGCAATTGCAGGGGTGGTACCTTAAGAAAGGCCATAAATAAAATTCGGAATTCAGCGAACTCCTTCACATTCTGCCGACAATATTTTTTACCCTTTGCTTTGAAAAACTGAATTGTTTTTAAAGACGCACAAAATATGCATTCATTATTGATACAGTTTCCAATAAACAATATGGAAAAGGTATTGGGAAAGAAAAATCAATAGCAACATTTTTTTTTACCTTTGTCCCGTGTTGCGGGTTTTTAGCTAAATCGCAACAAGTAATGAAAGCAATGTTTCTCGAAAATACTCTACATACTATTTCAATGCATTTACTCAATCCTTATAAATTCCTTACTTACAACAATGCGTGTAGTAAAAGTTCACGCTCTTAATTCTTATATTTCATTAATGCCGTAGAGTAAATAGTAAATATTTTTTATATGTTAATGCCTAGAGCTTCCCATATCCCAGGCCTACTTCGTTGCGCTGTTAGTCAGGTGACGTAATGCAAAACGTCACGCTCTGGGCTAAAATCGCTGGAAAGCGAACTGGACTCCCCCTGGTACTTCTGACCATTGTATATACATTGAATCTTAAATTGTGGTAGTCCTGTTGTGTTACGCGGAAAATGTAACGGTAGGGAGCTAAATAATCAACTAACACCTGACCACTTATTTCACCCGGAACTGTATACGTTTATGGCTCCGGCGCTTCTAGTTCTAATACCCGTCTCAATATAGCACAATTCCTGGTTGCACTTTCGCAAAACGCTTTCTACCATCTGCTAAGATACATTCAGAAGACATTCAGGTTGTGTGGACAAAATTATATTGCTAACATTTTAGTCCCATTCAATCACAAACAATCACTGACAACGTCTTCTATCGGCGATTACATTAGACTTCGTATGTAAAAAATGACATCTAATAATAAACACTTTTCGCGAAAGTTTGTCTGTGCATTCATATCAAAAACCTTAATAAATAACTGTTTTCTTCTATATTAATCGAGAAAACGCCATCTATAAACGAAGTGAAAAAGAGCACGTCACTGCTCTTTTCCATTTATAGTTCACTACACAGCACGCCCGAGAGCACGGATTCAACCCAACTATACCACTCCACTGCTGTAGGCAAACTATTCACTAGACGCTACTTGACTAAATTCTCAAGCAGAAAAAGAAATAGATTCAAACGACATTTATTGAACAAGTTTTGAATTAAACTACTACGCCATAGATTCAAACAGTGTATGGGGACCAAATATATGTTACTGAACCCCCAAAATAAACTTGCAGGACTTATCCTATTATTTAATAACTTTTCTGTTTGTCAATGGGGAACTCAAATTTCTTTTTATTGAAAATGTTCCATTTGTATGGATGCAAGCAAGCTGATGACAGCCGAACACTTGGCCAGCATTACGACTTTCGTATCGCAACAAATGCTGCGTTTGCTTTCATAGAAATGGACCATATTCACAACGAATGGGAATGTTGTTCCCTAATTGACAAATGGAAAGAGTGAATAAATCATGGCTTAAGTCGTGTAAGTAACTTCGTTTATGTATGTGGTGAATCAACATTTTTTTATTCTCTTAGTGATTTATCTAACTGGCGAGTAATCCCAGACGCTAAGACGCTGGAGTTCTAAGTCAACAACCCATGTTCCAGTCTTGCTGCAACTGTAATATTTTCTCCAGTATCAAAATCAAAACTTTGCACTTTGTTCATTTAAAAATATGGTATTCACGCTGGGACACCGCAATGTGCTGAATAACCACAGCTGTTGTTTTATTGTGTATATTTCCGAAGTAAAATTTCAGAGTAGCTTTCATTGACGATTTCCTGGAGAGTTCAGTTTTGAAGTAAATGTTTTTAATTCAAAATTCCAGGATGGTTACTGCGGAAACTGACCTGTTAAAAACGTCGAATTTTAGCAATATATCCTATGTAGGGTTTCTGAAGGACGATGAATTGCATTTGAAAATAAATTTGTTTTATGCCGAAATATGTGAAAGATGTTATCAACATGTTTATGTCTAGTATTTGGAGTTTTGGTTTTCTCTGCAAATTTTAGAATTTGACTTACTAGTAATTAAGTATTGCCACATTTCGTGTAATGCAATGGATAACTCTAAGTGCATTTACTATAAGTATTAACAGTGTCATGAAGTAAATGCAGACACAAAGTTTCTGACTCAGTGTAGTCACAACTTAAACCACAGGGAACAACACAGTATTCATAAATGCCTACGCAATGCTTTTTGGCTTCGAAGAAGTTTTTGGGCTCGCCGCTCGATGTTTTTGAACTCAATAGCTCATTTTGCTAAACATCCCCGTAAACTGAAGTTCTTTAATTGGGTCAGGATTTGCTATTGCCTTAAATATGAAAGTACGAACGAATTATAAGCTTGAATGTGTTAGAACAGCCCAATCCTTCCATTTTGAAGTCCCCTTTAGAATTTACAGTACGTCTGAATGACACCATTGTATATGTGTCTTGTTCTTTTTGTTTCTCTTTGGAGTAGTAGATGTTAATCAAATTTACAATATCCAGTTTTCATTCGCGTTTCTGTTTGAACAAACGAGCGGTCTGGAGCCATGGCATGGTTCCCACTCCATAGTCGGGAGATCCTGGGTTCGCCCCTGTAACCGGACAACTTGACTTAGTTTTAACGTAGTTTTCTCTACATTACCAGGCAAAATCCAGATTAGTACCTTAGTTTAAAGCTAGATCCACGTCCTTTCTTATTTTTCTTTCCAAATATTCCTTGTTACTGAGTCCCTATGTAAATGGTGATGGAGCAGTATTTGGAGATTATGCCAATAACTAAATAAGTATATCCAGTACGTAAATAATGCTTAACTACAGTATCATACACGGAAAATATAGAAGAAGAAAAAATCATTTTTAGGGAAATGTCTCTCGGTTGCTAATTTGGAAATGTCAGGATCGAACGAAGATATTTTTAAGAAACTATCTAATCAGTATCAAGGCTATTTCGGCACTTATTCCTCAGATAAGAAAAACCAGAACAATGATGCAACGAAGAATATAATTGCCAAACGACATTTAGTATTTCTGTGCCCTTTTAGAGGTACCGGGACGCACTAATCGCGCATGCAACCGGAAATTAGTTACAATGGAGGATGATTATTGAACTTTGATAACGGAGTTACACGAAAGTTCCAACTACTTACTCTCTTCGACGATTAGAAATTTATTTTCCGTACCTAGAAATGTTTTCTATTACTCAGTCGATTTTTCCTTTGCTTAACGGAAAATCTCTGAATCTTAAAGCCACGGTATCTAAATGTTGTTCACGCCCATAATATCAGATGGAAGATATTCAGTTTTTAACAAGAAATCACTAAGGGAAGAGATATAATCTTATTCATTTTGATCTATATAGTTGGACCAAACATCTTGATCTTCGCTTCAACATTGTTTTGAACAGTAAATATAGTAACACTTAGGCCTTGAAGGCTTGGATTCAAGAAGTTGAAACAATTCAAAATATTTACCCGATATATGTGCTAGAATTGAGCGCAAAGTTAAATCGTCCATACGGAAACTCTATTCAAATCTGGAGTCCGAAAGAAGTAACCTTACTTAGTTGAGCCCCAAACTCTTTCACAATATGACATGGATAATCAAAGTAGATTCCAGTTGGAGTAGACGCAGTTACGTGCAGGTCGAATTCGTCACTTTTGACACGATTATTATTCACTCGATAATTTTAACCAAGAATGTTTGTAGTGCATGTTTGTCTTGCGGACCGCGTCAGAACCCCTTGAGGATCCTTAGGGGTCCGCGGAAGCAACGCTAAATTGTTTTCACACTTTTCAAATCTATTTGGAAAGAATGCCATGTTTTCTACAAGGTTTGTTCCATTTTGTACCACCAATAAAGAGTTGTGTATCACGTCCATTAATGAGTAATCGACGATTTAAAGTGAGGGAACAAGTTAACGCCTGTTTCTCCAACTCAAGGAATTTTTCCGAAAAATATTGTAAATCTTTTGTACTGTTTTGTACCACCAATAATAAGTTTGTACCACCTCCTTTAGCCAGTAATTATCGATTCCATTTTGGGATCCAAGATAATGGATGGATTCTAATTAAAGAAATCACGAGAATTGAAACCGTATGAGAAAAACAATATTCCTTAGGCATATTATTATTGTTATTATTTATTTATTTATTTTTGCATTTAAAAAACTTTTGAAAACAATGTTTTTCCCTCAGTTTATAAATATGTCCTTCCGTATTAATTACTCATATTTTTCTTCTAAAATATATCCCCATCATAACTAATTAATTATAAGCAGTCTTTAGATCGTTGTGTGAAGATAGCGAGCAGTAATAAATATATATCACTACCGAGCTATATGTAATATTATCCTTTTATTGTCACCATAGAACTGAATGTTACAAAGCGTAATCTTAATTTTCGTTACCTTAAAGCGGTTCTGAACAAAAAAAAATCGAAAAATCGTGAAGACAAACAATTTGAAAAATGTAATTTCTAATGTACAGAGTGCTGCAAAAGAAAACTGACAAACATTACACACGAAATGCCTGGCAGCAAATAAAAATAGCCATTCAAAGGTACACAAGTGCTTCCGTTTTGCGCTATAGGCTTGCAAAAGTGGGGGAAAACGAATGGCAGACGCTAATATTTTCAATAGCATTAACAATGTAACTGAGGCGTCATGTTACCCTTAAGGAATTCAAATCTGATCTATCCAAAACTGCGTGTTTGAAATTTGTTCAAAGTATACACAAGAGAATCTTCAAAGAAAGTTGGTTATTCCCAGATTATCTCTGTGGCAAAAGCGGGTCGAAATGAGCACGAATAAGACGACTTTCCGTATGAGTATAGATTTCAAACGTAATCGCTGGCATCTAACGGGGTAATTACAGTTCGTTTAGTGATAAAAAGTACCGCAAATTTTACTTAATATGTATGTATTGACTCATGTTTGTTATCTAAATTCGTTTTTTTAAATTAAATCGTTCATCAAAGGTAATCAGTTTGATATATCGAGTTTCCACCCAGGAAATGTTTTTCTTCTTGCACGGTGGGCCTATTAAAACTCATTTCGACCAATAATAAATCAGAGATTTTTTCGGAATCCCTTATTTTCAGTGGGAAATATATTGTACAATATTGCACAGTTTTGGAATATGGATTTTTGAAAACAATTTAAGTATTTGGGGATTCAATGCAGCCTAAGTAGCGCTGTTAATAGTATTGGAAATACCAAACTCTAAATTTGATTGTCTCACGCATTCGACAGCCTATATAAAAAAAGCATGTGAAAATATAAAATAAGGCGACAGCGCATAAAAAGAATAATTTGAGCGCTCTTGAGTCCATACTTTCTTCTCATTTTCATGTCAGGAATCTTGTGAGGTCTTTTGTCGGAATTGTTTAACAACATCCTTTATATAATAAAATGACTATTCAAGACATGTATAGAAGTTCTCAACATGTAGTGTAAGACAAAAAAGACATGCGGTTATGGATAGGAAAGTTCAAGATTCTCTGCTGCGCTGTCAAATAATGTAGACGTTTAATGATCAGATTACGCATTTTTAATAAATTAACATGGCTCAAAACGTATGTCGCAGAACTTGAATCGGCAATGGAAGGCAATGGAGTTCGAACATCGTAGCCAACTACCCCAACTACTGTATTCCGAATTTTTCACGAACCAGAATAAATTAGAAAATATTATACTGCTTTCTCTTAAATTACATTTACCAGATGCTAGCTTTAATATTTATACCGAAAGGAAACAAGCAAATTCAAAGCAAACAAAACGAACCTATGTTATTGACTTGATAACAGCAAACCTACGATAAAGGAAACGCAATATTCCGTTTTGCAAAAGTCACCGTAATATTTAAAAATTAAAACGGCTCGAAATGTTATCGGAAAAGTAAAAGGCAAAGAGAATAAAATAGAATAAATTAAAATGGCTCAAAGGATTTTTTCGTATTGGAACTTACCTTTTCGCACTTCAAGCCGTCTACTACTATGCAATATAGTACATAATAGTACAAATGTAGTACCAAATATGGCCTGATTTCCAAGCAACTTTCGTGAAGTAGAATTCAACCATTATCTTGTGTTTCGTATTTTAAATGTTCACTACTAGCAAAGGACGTAGTACGAAGCTTTGAATAAGTGATACAAAATACTACAAACATGGTACAAATCTTTAGTGTTGTTTCAGAATAAATTTTGTGAAGTAGAAATCATCTATTATCTTCCGGCAGAGCATTATATCGTCCATTATTTGCTAATGGACGTGGAACAAAACATATTATTGGTATTACAAAATGGCACAAAACTAGTACAAAACTTTGGCAATGTTTTCCGATTAAATTAGTAAGGTAACAAGTTAACGTATCTTAGCACGGACCACATGTAGGGAAAGGCTGTATTAGAACGTTTAAAAATTATATATTTAGGTCAGGGACATCTATGGCAAGGCAAGAAACATCTCCGAAGCCTACAGACTATGTGGTTAAAATGACGTATCCTCTGCCATCTCGTATCGTTATTTTTTTATAAAGTTTGGAGAGTTATTGCAAGAATCTTAAAATGAGACTTTGTTTACAAGCAAACCGTCGATGAAATCATATCGAAGCATATTTTTAAGTTTCGCTAAAATCTACTCCTCAAGAAAGGAATTATACAAAAATAGCTGCCCAATAGGGGCTGGAATAGAAAGTACGTTACAACTCATCAGTGTTTTATTTCAAAGCGAAAGTGCAGTATAACATTATGATGTGTAATGCATGATAAAAATACATTCCTTGTACATTTAGCATCAACAATCCAGACCTCGGGACTTTGCAGTTGAATTGGGCAGTGTTTCTGTACACGACCTTTCTATAGGACGTGGATTTCTTTAGGAAAATTTAAAGGTATGTTCCGATATGATCTCGTGGATGGTCTCCTTGTTAGTGGTGAAATTTCTAAAGGCCTTTTCCAGACGTAAACAACTAACAATTTATCTCTTATTATATATTATTTAGCGTATTTAGATGAATTATTGGAAGGGTATTGGACTGGTGATTCTGAGGTAAATCCCTGTAAACCTGTCAGGACAGGTTGCAACTGGGATATTCCAGCTGTTACTAGGGTCTGCCTGAAAGTAATGCTTCCCCCTTCATAAAAATATTTTTAGAAATAAAAAGATGAAACTTGGTGGCCAAGAATTTAAAGAGGTGTTTTGATCAATCCAAGCTTATTCAAAGAATTGTTCATTATTTTGTATACACTTCCGCTATATTTGAATCCATTTAACCATATATGATGCTGTTGTTTCATCCGCAATCTTGCAACCAGTTTAACGCCTTCTATGTCATCGAAATAATCTCCAATAAGGTTATTTGTAAGAGGCAAACAAGTATAAGTCTGAAGGAGCAACATCAGTACTGTAGGGGGAACTCGAGTATCACAGTCCACCCCATAATGGCAATCGCCGTTGCAGACTTCATTGAGGTGTGGTGGCATGCATTATCATAGCGTAAAGCATTACTATCAAGTGGAATGTCACGTCTCATCTTCCTGATTAATTCTTATAGCTTCTTCGTTTCATTGCACTTTGACCACAGTAAACTGCATCGCACAACT
>JAGDQP010061286.1:0-12065 GCA_022664845.1 Lepisma saccharinum
CACATACATGTATCTTTACATATGATGCCGCAAGCGTTTGGTCTAAAATGACATCTGCATGGGGAAATCAGGTATACTTTAACAGATAATATCGCACGTCAACGGAAGATACTCGTGATGTGATGGAACGATAGGGTGACCACTGACCAGATATATTCTTTTTAAGAGTGTTATGCTCTTTTAGAGGTTCAAACACTCTATACTCTTTTCTATCTAAAATAGCTCCAACTATACTCTTTCCTTATTTTTATATCTTTTAATGTATTTTCTAACTGAATGTCTTGTAATTTCTAAATTTCGAGTACATTATAAAAGAACGTAGTTAGAAGCTACACATCGTCTAATCTAATATCAGAAAGAGTGCACGTTCTAGACTTTCAAGTGCATTTTTGACTGTGAAATTAACCTGTCAGCATCACCACATCGCTTGAACTGATGTGGCGATTTATGCACTTTTTCCTAGTAACTATTATAGCATGTGGTAAAGTGTCGAAGAACGTTAAGTTGAACTCTGCCTATGAGAGATGATTAGATAATGACGTACCCTGGAAGAACGTGAAAGAAATTAAAAGAGCAGCTTACATAATTGTCGAATCAGTTAGGGAAGTTGAAGCGGCTTCGGATTGGAATATTTATCGCAACTTGAACAGAGAAATACATTGAATTATTTATGTATAAAATCTAGCGGGAGGCAATTCAAGGAAGTGCTAAATGTCAAGGAATATAATAGCCATTCATTGGACATGCTTCGAGAAGGAAGCTTTATAGGCCATAATGGTAGTAGTTACAAGAATTCCACCTTATTTTCATATATTCTTTGTTTTGTGCATGCGCGCCTTTATAGCATGTACTCTTTTTTGTCAACAAATTTCTGGTCATCCTATGCAACGCAGAGAAGAAAGTATCACAGTAAACAATAAGGTTTCTTTCTTCAAGCACTAGGAATGCCAATGTTCTGATATGCATTTATCAGCACACAAGGCAACCACGTAAAGCACAAGGGAATAAGCACGCAGATAATGACTCTGTTAAATACAAGGCACTATCAAAAAGTTTCCAGACTCGGTCTGTAGCAGGTCAACAGATGGCAACACATGGTTAAGCTCGGAACGACAGTCAACTGCAATACTGATAAGGCAGTGTGCCAAGTATCATCGGTGTGTTTACATCGGGAGTTGTTATAGTGGTGTTTCTGTGATCTTGTGTGTGTGGTAGCCTGCGATTACATCATGGATAGAAAGGTGGAACAAGCCATTTTGACAATATGCGTTAAAGTTGACAAATCGGCCACAGAGACACTGAACATTGCCAAGCTTATGGCGATAAGGCAATGAGTCGTACCCAAAGTTGCACGTGTCACAGGCGCTTCAAGAGCGGAATAACGTACCATGAAGACTGAAGACTATCACACATACGTAATCACACACACACAAAACTATAAAAACTTCCGATGTTAACATAGCAATGTCACTTGGTACAATGTCTTATCAAGATTGAAACTCACCCTTGCTGCGAGCACAGCCATGCGCTGCCATACTGTATATTGCCGCGCTACAGAGCTAGCCCGGAAACTTTCAGATACAGCCTTGTATGTAACAGAGTCGTTATCTGCGTACTTGTTCCCTTGTCCTATTACATAGTTGCCTTATGTGATGGTAAATGCATATTAAAGAGTTGGAATTTCCAAGTGCTTGAACAAAAAAACCTCACTGATCACTGTTGATACTTATCCTCGCTGCATCACATCTACCGTTGGCGTGGGATTTTATTGTTCTTTATTTTCGCCGGACACATAATCCCTTGTCTGTCAAAGTGCATCTTACTTCCTAATAGAAATGCACTTGTAGACCAAACGCGGGCGGCTTCATCTGCTAAGATGCATGTATTCGACCGACATACACTATGAGCATACTGATTTTGTTCTTTCTCGGTAAGTCCTTGGTCACCGTTTATCGTCTTCGCTCATTCTATGAATTTCAAGGAAATCGGCGTTAACCACACCTGCTTTTGGGGTCTGTATTTTTTTTCACTTTTGGGATGCCACTTCCCCCCCCCCCCCCCAATTTAAACTGTTTTACCCAGTGTTCGATTTGTTATAAATTACGAAGGGGGGGATCCTACAACTAATGGCTGCTGGTAAGTTCGAACCAACTACCTGTTTGGGTAGAAATACAAAGATTTTACCCCTGGTTGGGATGATATTCGGGTTCAACAACCGGAGATGAAATCCTCTGGTACCAGGGAAAATCCCCGGTATCCCCCCCTGACAAATCGAACACTGGTTTTACCTCACAAACGAAAAAAAAAAACGTATTTCAACGTTTACCGTCTTCTGTTCACCCTGTGAATTTGAAGGAAATCGGAGTTAACCACGCCTGCTTTTAGACCCGTAATTTTTATTTCTGGGAGCCATTTCCCCCATTCAAACCTTCTTACTGGACAAACGAAAAAAAAAAATATATGTGTTTCAACGTTTACTATCTTCTGTTCATTCTGTGAATTTGAAAGAACCACACCTGCTTTTAGGCCCCGTATTTTTTTTTTTCTTCACTTTTGCGGGTCATTTCTCTCTTCAAACTATTTTATCGGACAAACGAAAAAATACGGGTTTCATCGTTTGCCGTTTCCTGTTCATCCTATATATTTGAAGGAAATTGGCGATGGACAATGAAGTAACCCTCCTTGTTAATACAAGTAATATTGTAATTGCACACGGGATATTGCAATATATCATTTAATCACATATGAAAGTTCTACGCTGTAATGAAGTAGGAACAGAGACACTTCAAATTCTTTAGAAGATGCAGCAGAAAACTGGTTTCGCAGGTTTCTACTATCCTTTCAACGCTGCCAAAACTTCACCAGAAATTATGTCCTTGAGTGGTCACTGGTCAGCTCTTACTCCTACGCCAGTGTCTGCTTTATCTGTAAGCCATCTGCCATTCTTTTATATAACTGCGCAATGCTCCTCGACTTTCTTATTGTTATTCATATATGTAAAACAAATCTTTCGTATCAAATAAGCGTCTAAGTGGTACAAAAAGTAAAGGAGATTTATAACAACATTTTTTCCTGGCCTTTTTCCTTTTAAAATTAAAAAAAAAATAATCAAATCTTTATGCAGCACAAATTACATTTATCCGTGAAAAAAAAAAAAAAAACAATAACTACAACTAGAAATACTTGTTTACATTAAGTTAGAGGGAAAAGTCTTCGCCACTGTGTGACTTACGCCTTACAGAATTGTTTAGGAAAGTTTTCAACCGAAGGTGTACGCTAAACATTTCTCATAGAAAAGAACATGATGAAATGCCACTCAGGAACTCGTTATATCTCATGTTTTATTTATGCACATTGTTCCTAAGGGACACCACATGAACACGTTGGGAGTATACACAAAACACATAATGAAACCACACGCATTCCTCCCATGAAATACCAACAGGAAATATATTAATAAAGTAAAGAACCATGTGAGGAAAAACATGATTATCACTAAAATAAGGCAAGTAAACGAACAAATTAACGTTCTTTCATTTCTACTAACCTATATCGGTTAAAGGCAGACACAATTTTTAAAATAATAATAATACATGAATAACAAGTCTTCCTCAAATGTTTAACTGCTAGCCTACACAAATATGAAACTTTTATCAGGAATATTGACATTTGGGCTCCACGAACAACGACTTCAAAGAAGGTTAATTACTATTAACAATCTAAACTGCTCACAATTCAAGTATCAAAATAATTAATACCCATTTTGATCATATCATCTTCGGCAAAGTTAAATAAAACGAATGAAACACACCTAAGTATGTAAAACTTTTAAGTAAACGCGGATGACACACTAGAATTGAATCACTAAAGATTGTGCCAAACTACAACAAGATTTAGATAATGTCAAAGAAATTTACGATAGAAATAAATTCGTAATTAACACAAAATAATAATAACAATAAAAGGAAAATAAAATATATTGACTATAATTACTCGATTGATCGAATAAACCTCTCGAAACCTGAAACGATTACCGATCTTGGCGTTGTCTTCAATCCAAAACTAAACATCATGTGTTACACTGAAATGATCACTAACAATGTGCACATGAATCTTAAGTGATATCTCAGCTGAAATACACATGTACTACCTTTGGGCTCTGAACAAACATTTAAGTAACAGAAAATCCAGTGCAAATTATTAATGTTTAAAGGCCTTATATCCGGCATACATTTAATGTAGACGGATTAATAAGCAATTTTAATCTACAAACTTTGGAACAAAAGAGGTATCTAAACGATTTATTATTCCTGTATAAACTAAGCTATTAATACATATGTAAAAAAGTAAAAAAAAAAAAAAGATAAAGCTGTCCCCTGTGCGATACATACGCGCCGTGAACGGCGCATGTGGGACGTGGAGGGAGCGCTCCACATATTCTTGACCTACGGTACGAAATGAGATGGGATGATCAGTCCCACACTCGATCGCCTTTACTTTCTGGCCAGGATTTGAACCCGGGCCGCCCGATTCGTAGTCAGACGCACTAGCACCTGAGCCACGGCGACTCGAAGCTATTGATATATAATAAAATTAATTGTATTGATTTAACTGCGAAAATTTTCACTCGAGTTCCGAACTCTCAAACAATATTAGATAACAGTGGATCATTCAATCTCATGAAGTGCTATGCATTTGATATGTTACTAAGCGTATATACGTAATTAATAAGAATACTCGAACAGGTGTACAGCATCTTGTAGAAGTAATGACCGATGAATAAACAAGCTACTAAAAGCAATCCATATTTGTAGAATTGCCCTTATCTTTATTGACAACTGTGATTCGCATAAGTCGATATATATCTAAATATAATTCTTGCTTCCATTTTCGACTTACGTATATCCTACGATGATATGTAGAACCGAACCTAACCCCGAGGACATTATTTCAGATACGTCCATATACTTCGAACTCTGACAAAATAAAAATAAGTGAATTACAAAAAATCAGGATCTTGAATCTATACAACAGTTGTTTATAGCAACGTATACTAAAACAAACGACTAACTTAGTACACAAGAACAGTATTACCAGAAACTCAACGATCATAACACTTCATAAACCTGATAATATATATGGCCATAGCATGAAGCAAAGGACTGAAATTCTACATAACTTCCCAATTTGAAAAATCAGTACTTTCTGCAACAAAAATGAACCGAAAGTTAATAATTTAGATATGTTCGGGAAATCTGAAAAATAATGACAGAAGTTTGTACGTAAGGCAAAATAAGTTAATCCCTATCATGTAAACTAGAACACTATAATTAGATATATTGGCTATGTGTTATAATAAATATGATAATATTTGCTGTAGTTCACTGAACTTCATTAAGTGACAAAAAGGAAGAACTCACTCACGGAGAAGCAGGTGTCAACATGAGTGAGGTGGTGAGGGAAATAATTATCATAACTACGTATTGGCAAAAATATAAGGTTTTAGTATTTTGGCAACTTTTGGAACAAACGCAAAAAGAACAATCAAGTGAACTTGAAGCTCATGGTATATTTGAAATGTTCCGAAGAACAATATATAAATCATAGCTATATTCAATCCACTACTGGATAAGGCCTCTCCCTGGAGGGAGGAGGTTGGTCTACTGCTCCCACGCTGACCAAACAGGTTGGGAGAGGAGAGCCGAAGCTCTCACTGTGATCGCCACTATCTTTTATTCACAGCAGCTCCCCAATTGCATCACGATGCTCGGTGGACACCGTTCCAGACCCACACGCCTTAAAATAAATCCTCGGCAGCGCCGGTAATCGAACCCGGGACTCCTCAATCCGTAGTCAGACACGCTAACGACTACGTCAACGAGGGTGATCAGTAAACAATAAAGAGTAAATAATAGAAAGAGAAGTTGTTGTGACTTATACAATCGACATCATTAATTGAATAATACCCTGGCTTAAGTTGAAACTTTTGTCATGGAATGACGAATTTTGAACTTATTTGAAGGCCTTTAGGTATCTGGGCTCAGGCCGAGATAGAGCGGGGGAAAGGATTGTGGAAGGTAAGCGTCCAGGGTATATTCTGTAGGTACCATCCCGGCATTTGCCTGGTGTGACTGAGGGGAAAAGCCTGGAAGAACCTCAGTCAGGATGGTCGGCTGCTGGAATCGATCCCAGGGTCACCACTGAGCCACTGCCGCTCGGTCATGCAATGACGAGTCGAGTTATCATTGTAACATTAATACATGACAACTAGTCCCATGGTTTCTTTTATTTAGAAGACTGAATTTTTTTATTAATCAATTAATAGTACACCATGTGAAACTCAGACCCCGTGGCGATAATTATTCGCGCTAATCACCAGACAAAATGGCACAAATAAACGAAAAACACGAATAATCGAAAATGTTTACTGATTTGCCACAATAATGGTTTAGCATAAAAAAATCATATTATAAAGTTATGATTCGCGGCTTAGTACGTAGGTTATATTCTCATTATCAAGTGTAATTCGGTATTTTAATATCGGAAGTACGTTTGTCACGGTTTAGTGATTATTAGTTGTAACTGTGACAAGAAAATCACGATCAAAGTGACAAAATTTTCTTTTTACAATTGTAACTAAACGTAACAATCTCTTAACAAATGTAAATCAGGAATTGAAAGAATTGTAACGTAACATTATACCACAAACTCTATGTTTGCTTTTGCCTTTTGTGTACAAATCTATTTGATTTTTTTTTTTTTTAATTCCTTGATTCAATCATTTTTATTACAATAACAAATGGTTAGTCCAATATTATGTTAAGATATTTCTGAAAATTTTATTGGCATATAATTAACAAGTTTTATTGGCATGAGAGAGATACACTATATGGATTTAAACGCGCGGTATACAGGTTTGCTTATTACATCTGTTATCAATCAGCGATGTTGGTACCTAGGAAAAGGTTAAAAACGTTGGTTTGAGCTAAAAACGGTGGGTTACAAACTTAGCTATGAAGATGACTGTACTAAAATACACTGCTCGGTATTAAAAATGCAACACCAAGAAGTAGGTAGACATTGGATTAATGCAAAATTTGCAGAATATGTACTGCATGGAAAGATAACTGATTAGCATGACAGCTCCGTGACGCAGGGTATGGCATCTAGGAACAGCAATCGGAGGCAGGTCAGAGAGTCACTGTGCAGTGGTAGACGATTATGTGACGTGAGTGTGCGTATATGGTCGAAGGATGCCTCATTGTCAAATGCCGCAGCACTGCCAGCAGGTTTCCACCTTTGATCGCAGAATTGTGGCATATTGTGAGTGCGGGTTATGCTTCTGCGACATTGGTGCCCGTATTGGACGGACTGCGTCCACAGTGCACTGCATATGGACTCGATGGATCCACGAAGGCACTCCGCAACAACAAGCCAGATCCTAACGACCGCGCCATACCACGAGCCGCAAGGACAGGCAGCTTGTGCATATGCCTCTGGCGGATCGAACAACTACATCCCGAAAACAGACGGATGTTGTACAATGTCCAGTGTTTCCACGAACAGTTCTACGTCGTCTGGCAGAGCGACGCATATTTTCACTGTGCCCATTGCTGCGGATTTCGCTTACTGCACAGCATAGGTATGCGAAACTACAATGGTGTCGCGAATGTTGCGCATGGGGAGCCGAAATGCAGGACATCCTCTTTTCAAACGAATCCTGCCTCTGCTGCAGCATCATGATGGCCGGATCCGTGCCTGGTTGTACCGTGGGACTAGGTTGAACCACGTCTGCGTTTCGCATCGTCACGTTGGTCCGGCACCGGCTGTTATGGTGTGGGGTGCCATTGGATTCAGTGCCCATTCATGTTTCCTGCGCATTAACGGACATGTAACCAGCTAACGGTACATCGACAATATGCTGGACCCGGTTGTGGTCCCTTTACTACAAATCCTGCCGGGGACTATATTCCAGCAGCATAATGCGCGGCATGTGGCATACACACTGTTCCCCTGCTTCCCTGACCGGCGCGTTGACTTGATCTCTCGCCGACTGAACATGTTTGGTCCATGATTCCACAACGCCTCTCACGCCAGCGACCTCTCTCAGCTACATTTGATGAGCTGTGGCATCGTGTCGAAGACACATGTTTTGCCATACCCCAGGAGGAGTTCCAAGGGCTTCTCTATGCCTCGACATATTGCAGCCGTTCTGAATGCCCATGGTAAGCGCACAGGCTACTGACCTTCTGTTCCACTGTCGCCACGCATCACACAGAGCGGTAAGTTTAATAATTTACTACTTATACTTTACAGTATCTATCTGCCAAATTATGGGCTGCTATTTTATCTCCTTCTTGGTGTTGCATTTTTAATGGCGAGCAGTGTAACATACTAGCCAAAGTACTCGCCCATTGGTGGGAAGTTAATGAAATACGTTGGCAATAATAATTGTCAGACTACTACTACTACTACCACAATTACTACCTCGAAGGGCCCCAGTTGCCAGTGTTGCCAACGTTCTTTAAAATCCTTTTTAAAAACAAATTTCTCCTAAAGCGTTAGACGTATTTGGGTGACCCCGTCACTAAGCTCCCCAGTTGTCAGTGATACCAACCTATTTTACAAAAAAAGAATATATACTGTTACTTATATAAGTCTACACATACACTAATTTACACCAAATTTTGAACATATGTACCAGTCGTACGGACTGGTACGTATGTCTAGTCGTAGAGATAGTCCGGGACCGGTAGAAGAGGAAGTCCGATTTGGATTTGTAGCGTTGGCACTATAGATGCAATCAAGAGACCCACGGAGCCGTCATGACTGTTAGTAGAATCGCAACACTCACTTGAATGTAGCAAACATAAAGTAACATTAACTGAAATGATGAAAATATATATTTAAAAAAATATATGGACTGTAATAAACAAAAGTTCTTCAGATTGGAATGTTTTTAAAAAAAGTTTTAAACACAAGAAATAAAGAAAAACTTATAATCCTGTAGTAAGTAGTATAAAACGAAATTTACTTCTCTGTCTCAAAAAAGACGAAATTCACTTTTTTTTTTAGATGTGTTTGTGCAATAAATTATGAAGAGCTGATTAACTCGTTCAATTTTATCAGTTTTAGGAGGTAAGCGACAATAATTTGCAATTTGCTTCCAAAAACCTCTAAGGAGATTTCGCACTGTTAGAACATGATTGTAAAATGTGAAATTTTAAAATTTCACATTTTAGTGTAAAATTTAACATAAAATACACTGTAAGTGAAGTTTTCGTAAACAGAAAAGTATATATTTTTCCAAAGACAGACATTTCTGAAGCTGGTTGATTTCTTAAATTTATGTGCTACAGTGCTGTGATGTCTGGTACCTAATAATCAGACCAGTTTGGCTGAAACTGAAACTCTGTTTACGTATTTACTTTATTTTATATGGGCCAGTCTACACAGTAAAAAATTGCTGTGTTAATTCAACACAATGCGGTGTCCCAGCGTGACTACCACTTTTGTGTGTTAAATCAACACAACACACGGTATTGATTTCGGTACTGGGAGAAAAAATATACGGCAACAGCTAGATTTGAACATGGGTTGCTCAGTTAGAAGTCGAGCGTCTTACCAACTTCGTTAAATCGTCAGACAGAAAGAGCACTAGATTGAAACAATATAGGATAAAAAAAACGTTGCTGAACCCCAAACACACAAAGTTACTCTCACGACTTATGCCATGATTTAATCACATTTCCATTGGTCAGTTAGGGATCACAATCCCCATTTATTGAGAATATGTTCCATTTTTATGAAAGCAAGCGCAGCATTTGACATGTTGTTACGATAAGCAGTAATCCTGCTCAAGTGTTTGACTGTCGCCATCTTGCTTGCTTTCATAGAAATAGAATATATTCAATGAATGAGAATTCTGGTTCTCAATTGACAAATAGGAAGTGATTGAATCATGGGAAAAGTCGTGCAAGTAACTTAGTTTGTTTTGGAGGTTCAGCAACATATATTTGACCCGCTTCACTGTTTAAATCTATAGTGTAGTCGTTTAACTCAAATGTTGTTAGTAAATATCGTTTGCATCTAATGCCTATTGTGTCTGACGATTTAGCTACGTCAGTAAGACGCTCGACTTCTAACTGAGCAACCCATGTTCAATTCTCGCTGCAGCCGTACATCTTTTTTTCACAGTACAGAAATCAACACCGTGTGTTGTGTTGTGTTGATTTAACACACAAAAGTTGTAGTCACGCTGGGACACCGCATTGTGTTGAATTAACACAGTTATTTTTTGCAGTGTAGTAACTGTTGACTTCGGCCCGTCACCATTATCAGTCACATTCGAGTTTAAAAGACACCCATTCCCCTTCCGGGACTCGAACCCGGGAGCTACGAGTCGTTGGCCTAACGCCTTAGACCGCACGGCTACCCAGTCGGCGCTGAAACTTTGCCACGTATTTTTCTTTATGTGAACCTTTTCTATCTGTGAATTCATCACGTTGTTTACACGCAATATTCTTAAATGATAACTTGCAAAACTACACATAGCACTATTCTTACTACAGATTCACTGGCATTAAATATATTAACTGGTTGAGTCTTTAAAGCTTGTATTTACGTTAATAAAGTTTCATCCATGAATTAAATTTGCTTGAATTGAATTTATTTATGACTTTTATGCGTCTACGGCTAAGGACTTTTCATCAATGTATATCTTTTATATAAAATAAAATAAAAGCTACATCATAATATGGTAACGAGTAGTTCGTTTTTATCTGTTGCTTTTGCTGTAATTTGCAGCTGTGCTAAATGCGGATTCTGTCACTGTTGTCGGTGTAGAGAGGTTTCTTATTGCAAACACAAGACACGTGCAATACACAAGACACATAGCTACTTCAAAAAGCAAATATTATTATTTTATTTTTCTCACCTTCCATTGCTTTGTGTATTATTACAACCTTCATATTTTTGATTCTGTACATTCCAAGTAGAAATATACTCAACAACAATTTCCCTATATTAAATATATTTTTAAACACTCCTCATTTCCCCCATTCTGCAAATTTTGAGAATATTTTCTCTATTCCGGGAGAAATTTACCTCCATCTCGTAACACTGCGTGTAATTGATGTAATCGCATACAGGTTCAGAAAATAAAAGTCAGTCCGGAATTATAGCATGTTAGTTCGGACTCCGGAACACACTGTTACTTGATAATGGTAGGCCCGATAGTAAAAATTTTTCCAGTCATTTTAATAGTATTTACTTACAGGCAGAAATTCCGGATTAAATTAGGTCTTCTATAAAATCACGAAGATGAGCTAGTTAAAATATACGGTATGTGGTAAAATTAGTCATGTAAATCAAATTAGGCAGTTAACCTTGAAATTTTTGCTAAATCTAAGAACTGAACACAGTTCTGAAAAATAACATATTTTAGCTTTGAAATTATATATACATGGCTAATTTTACTAAGTCTACTAATTTTGTGACTTGAAATTCATTGAGTCTTAGTATAGTGGAATATGTAAATAATACGCAATGACATTTTTTTAATTCCACCACTACCTAGCCCAAGCATCTTGTATTATACATTATTGGTATTTCACAAGTAAAAAATAAAACGCATTTAACGCAAGATGTTAACGCATTTGAAAAATCCGACCAGCAATGGGAATCGAACCCACGACCCCCGCCTTGCTCTTACCAACTGTGGACAGGCCCACCTTATAAATTTCTTTGAGTTTTCTAGATTTATAAAATTCCCTGAGTATTCTAGGTTTTCCAGGGTAGTAGAGACCCTGTTTATAGTTTGTATTTACTAATACATTTCATTTGATTTTTCATATATATATATATATACATATATATATATATATATAAATAAATCACAGCCATATTCAATCCACTAGTGGATGAGGCCTTTCCCCGAAGGGAGGAGTTGGTCTACTGCTCCCACGCTGACCAGACGGGTTGGGAGAGGAGAGCCGAAGCTCTCACTGTGATCGCCACTGTCTTTTATTCACAGCAGCTCCCCAATTGCATCACGATGCTGGGTC
>JAGDQP010061287.1:0-12065 GCA_022664845.1 Lepisma saccharinum
TTGTAGTCGGTACGGGATTGGCTGGGAACTTCTGTTAAGAGCCAATCAGGAACCACGGAACTGTCTCACTGAAGGTTGTGTTGTGTATATGATTTAGTGTGTCTGAGGAACCCAACTCCTACAAAAAATAAATTAAAAAAAAAAAACTACTGTCCAACAGGTTTGCCTCTTAACATTTACTGTCCTTTCACACTATCATGTTTTTCCCTGATAAGTAGTCAACATTTGTTCTATTTCAAAGCTTACAATATCGACATTTCATTGATAATGCTACGCTTTTGGGAAAGTGGAACAATATTCCGAAATTCAAATCAAGCCTAATCTTTCAAAAAAAATCTTATGTCGAACATTTACTGAGAAGGGTCCCATTATAGACTGGTAACGATAAATATTTTTACGAGTACGTAAGAATATATATAGTCTTAAAATCAGAACACTAAGAACGGTGTGCAAAATACTTACAAAATTAAATTACGAAGGAAATAGAATAAGAAAATGCATTTGCAAGTAATTTATAGTCTCGCATGAAGGTGTTTTGATAAACTGAAGTCACGCTTCTGAAGGTCGACATTTTAAGGTTGAAATGCTTCCGTGATCTAAGTTTGAGATTATAGTGTTCTTAAAAAATACAAGGTAATATGATATGTCGCAGCAAAATAATTCAACGAGAAAATCTGGTAAACAATTTATTTACTTTAAATCTAATTATTTGTACATGTAATATGACACACTGTCTACCCAAGGAAATTGCTCTTGAATTTGGATTTATTTTAAGACCTTTAGGCGAGTGTAGCTCAGGGCGAATGGATCATGATGCGATAATTGGTGGAATTAAGAAAATGGGAGCACCCCGAGAAAACCCACGCACGCAGTGTTTGTCCACCACAAAGTATGAGGAGGGATCGAACCGACGACCCCACGCACCAGAGGTGAGCGTTCTACCAACGAAA
Organism: Lepisma saccharinum; assembly: GCA_022664845.1. Taxonomy (NCBI): domain Eukaryota; kingdom Metazoa; phylum Arthropoda; class Insecta; order Zygentoma; family Lepismatidae; genus Lepisma; species Lepisma saccharinum. The sequence continues at coordinate 951 of JAGDQP010061287.1, forward strand.
CTGTTCTTCAAGCTGAATTTCTTATGGACTAACAGGCTCTACTTCGAAGAAAAAGAAATTTAAAACTCATGGAATATAGATAATAACTGATACGCACATTAATATCGTTCCTAGGTATACACGACAACCTTAAACAAAGCTATCAAAATCTTATGTACGTGGTTGCCAAAACATTTCGAGTAAAATCTGACTTGGTCCACTCATTCAAAAATACCTCTGTACAAGTGTTATTATAATTGCCGCCATGAGCTTGCTACATGAACATCACTCTTATTAGAAAGCAGTCATAAGAAATAACATTAACAGTACAAAACTGAACTGTTTTTATCGAAGTGTCACAATCACGGGAATATTTCAAGCTTAATCAATTTCTACTTATATTTCACAACAAAAGAAAAGAATAAACAACAACACAACAAGAGTTACAGAGAATACTCCACATATAGGGAAAAGGTCAATATTGTAGTTAATTAAAAAAAAAAATCGATTTAACTTGTAGATGGTATTATGTATGTCATTGTCTCTACGGCACGTGCAATCCAGATGTGCATGAGTTTCTTTTCTCGGTCAAGAAGCGTCTGTTTCAAAGATTATCATCCACTTGATAGAAGACAGAAAAGGATATAAAAATAAGTTCCATTCCCAAGATAGTGTTATATAATGTATACAAACAAACCCAATGTTAGCCTACAAAACTATTAGTTCTTTTAGGAAACAGTTCAAATAATGTGAAGCCACTATTTACACATAGTGGAATGGGAGATTGGATTTTGATCGTCCCAGAAAGCCTCACCCACCACCACTAGAGATTTCTGCTACCTACAGCAAGTTTAGTCGTTTGCATTTGCAGACAATTATAGATACAAATGAGCAGACAAAAATTATACTTTTTGTTTTATTGTGATTAAAATGCGGAAGCCTGCGCTTGTGCAAATGTTGGCCACTCGAGAACAATTGTATTGAAAGATCTACACTCATGTTCATTAATTAAGGCCACTCGCCCAAGAGTCACCATACATTCTTGAAATCTATAGCTGTATCTACTGACACAATATAAACAAATACACATACGTAACAGCACTCTTTCTCGTGCGCCTTGAGGTGAAGACGCAGAAAGGCACTTTATGCTCCGTTACGTACCCTTGCTCCGTCGATGGTTATCCGAATTCCCCCTTCGACGGAGCACTGAAGTGAACGGAGCAACGGAGGACCAGATGGTCACTTTGCGCGCTGCTGCCATGTTGAAAAGAAAAAAAGAGTGGGATATTACATGCCAAAATTCCTTCTTCACTTGGGAGATGGGACAAATGTGTTGGTTGGATTGTTGGTTGTATTTCTCTAATGGGCTTCCATGTAGATATTAATAGATGAGAGGGTAACATATGAGTAGTTTATTTAATAATACTAAGATTAAGAACTATTATAATTATTTGAAGTGCTTTTAGAACTTCAAATGCGTAACGCTGTCAAAGCTCACGACTTAGCTGCTTACTCATAGATCCTGGTATAACATTATTTAGTGAATCATAGTTCATAAGACGCACTTATCTTGCAAAAACTTTCAGAATAACCTGTAGAATTGTGATCATCCTTTGAAAAGCTATCAATCTTCGTCTGTTGTTATTTAATGTATGCCGAATACCTATAAGTATGGGAATTCTACTTCTACGCCTATCTTCATCCATGTTGCTTTTTGGCTTATTCACTTCGCATCAAACTACCTTGACTTCGCATTCCTCAATACTCACTCGCATTACGCGCGGAGGGTTTTAAGCTGTTTCCAGACTTGGGTGTCATCTGTGGTTAAAATTTTAAACACTTATTCAGTTCGGATAAGTATGCGCAACGGAAGTGAACGGGACATAGCATAATGGAACGGAACGGAGGACCATTGAATTCGGAAAGGAGGTACTTTGTGTAGCCACTGCGTGGAGTGTGTGGTGCGGGTCGTGGGGTTGCGCACACGTGTGCAAAGCAGTCATGGCGCAGAATATACTCAATCATCTTGGTGACGTAAAGAGGGGTACAATGTTTGGACAACTAGAAGTCGATGTATCACAGGTGGCGGAGATGTCCCAGACGATGCGCATTCCGTCCAGTTTATATCCAGGCTGCGGAAGTGGTTCCTACAGGATGGACATGAAACCTTGAAGTTCAGACCTTGACGTTCCCGTATTACAACAATCATTTATCCATTAGTGCCAGGCGTCGGACAAGAACTCAACAACGGAGCTTGTTAGAGACCTTGCAACAGCCACGGGTGTCGGTGTATCCGGCCAATGCGTCTGCATGAACAGAGATTGTAGTCGGAGGCTTGCACGTACGACGCATTCCGTTAGTATCATCGACAAGCAAGCTCGTCAGTGTAATATCTAACTCCGATTCGTTCAAATCGAGCCGCCGTAGCTCAGTGGTCGAGCGATGGCGCAGCATTCGGTAGGCCCTGGGCCATCCCAGCGGCCGACCATCCCGACTGAGTTTTTTCCAGGGTTTTATCTGTCACACCAAGCAAATACTGGGATGGCACCTTCAAAATAAGCTCTGGCCGATACCTTCCCAAATCCTTTCCCTTCCCTATCCCGGCCTGAGCCTTAGATGCCTAAAGGACATAAATAAAATTCAATTTCGATTCGTTCCGATTGACTTAGATGTTTACAAGTCGAAGAACATGCATGCCTTAGGGTGCTATTATCCTGTCGAGCTTGCTGATCAGCATGCTCACCGAGCTTGCTCGACAGTGTAATAGCGTCCTAAGGCATGGATGTTCTTCCACTTGTAAACATCTAAGTCAATCAGAACGAATCGGAGTTAGATATTAAGTAGTTCCCATAAAAACCGATAAATAGCAATATTTTACCGAAATATTTTTATTAAAAAAATATATTTGACGATCAGTAGATGTTATAATTTATAAAACAGAAAAGCATATTTCTCAGCTAAACGAAAACCCTGAATAATGCAGTCTTTTCAATACGCAATGCATACGGAAAATCTTGTTAGTGAATAAAGAAAATATTTCTAGACAGCTGTTTCCTGACGAAATAAGGTTAGGAATGTGGGATATGTAATTCTTTTCACAAAATTTTGAGTTTTTTTAAATGAGATTACAGTTTAGATATCAAACGGGTATTAAGAAACAAAAGATTTGAAAAAGAAAACAAAAGAGTCACTGATTTGGAAAAACGCATTTTTCAGCCGCGAATACAAAAAGATAAATGAAGCACACGTGCAACAAGCTTCATGTGCAAAGGTGGAAGTGGTTGTATGAAGGAAAATGCCTTTAATGGAAACTTGAAAAACGTTTACTAGCACGATTTATATCCACTATATTTTAGCAGAGAAAGTTCATGACGGGTGAAATGTAGGTCGTCAACCAGGCACTGCGGCTGAATAAAGCTGATCCAATTTCCTTGTTTGTTTTGTAAATTAGACAGTAACGTCGATCGCAAAGCTAATAATTTGATTTATATTGTAATTTTTATTTGTTTGTTTTTTAAATGGTTTAGCGCGTAATCTTCATACAAGTGTCAGGAAGACCTTTCAATCGTTTTCAGTACTCCAAAGGCAAATAAAGGTCATTTAAAAGCATGATACTTTACGCCCAATTATTGCAGACGAAATACAACAGCATTTGTTTCATTGTTACGTACTCAGGTCGGGTACTGAGATATTACCTTTAAAAAAGAGTTAAATGTTTTCTTTATTTTGAGAACTTTCCTTATCTTTTAGATTTTTTTTAGTCGAGAAACTAAAAAATCAAGAGAAGCAATTTTCAAAACTTTTAAAGTCGATTTCTATCTGAAAAAAAAAAAAAAATAAGCGATGAAATTGTGTTTAGAAGTATAATATTTATATAAAAATATAATACTTCTTATTTTATTTGTTTAATAAATAAACAAAGAAATAATATATTTATGTACCTCAATCTTCATGTTTTCACCTTTCTGAACCAAATCCGGGAACATAACTACGGCCTCTGTGTGCTGAGTTACAATTTGATGCAGCTCTGGTGTCAACTGCATCAAGGTGGGGAGGGAGAGTAGTCGATTAACGAATGATAAAAAGGAAATTCCTAGCTAGTTGGTTTTTAACATGTTAACAGTGTTACGATCAAATTTGCCAATAAATCCGATTCATGTGCACGTACGTTATCTATCTATAACAAAGTACGCGGAATTAGGATTAGCAGCGGGTCCCACACTTTCAAACGTTTTCAGCTAATGAGTAAGGACCAAAATTGTTTGCAATAATCATGTCACACACACACTGGCTTTTCGCAACAGTAATCACTGTATGCTACTGCCACTAGTAAGCTTATTTAAAGTATCAGTGAGAAATACTATAGTAGGCTTATTTAAATTTTGTTACTGAGTGGATTACATTCTTAATTAAAGTTACATTTCTGACTTGAATTGGTAAATATGGTCTACGACATTCTGAAATCTCAGAGATGATGTCCTCTAGCAAGCACATCTTCCGGGGAAATAGTAGCGAAGATATAAGTGTTACAGTTCCTCTTCTGAATACCACTCCTCATGAAAATGAAGAAAATTCTTGGCAAAACATTAACCATGAGTTGCGCATCCTCAGTGCCGATTCATGATCGCCTTACATTCAGATAGTGAATTAAAGATCTTGCACGAATTTAGCCAAGGTTTATGGACAAATCTTGTAATCCAGGTACCGTGGAGGCTAGTGAGGAGAGGCCGCTTTCGTGGCGAGTGACACAGCATGTTAGTCTGTGGTTCGGATCCCACGTTAACACCACTCCCATTCTCAAAAGCTAAAGCTCAATCACGAAAAGAAAATATACGACAAAACTGAGTGGCGGACAAACATATTCTTTTTAACTTGACTATCAGAAATCAAGTTGCGCGATTTAGTACGGACCTAAGTGCGAAGCAATTTGCTTCATTTTAACTACCTGTACTTATGTAGAAACCGACTGTAGCACCGAGGAATTTTCTCTGTTTTTTTCAGGCTATACGTGATATCACTATCGATTTTGAACTATTTTTTTCTTTTATCCATTACTAAATGAACAGAATATTACAGCACTCAGAACTGTATTATTATGCTGAAATAAATACATGTTTGCTAAATTTGGTCCAACTACAATAAGCTTGGTTCGTGCAACTGAAGTCTGAGATAGAAAGTATGTCATCTCTTCCATACGGTACGTTCTCAGCTCACATTAGACACATTTTCCGTACAACTTGATAAATATTACTTGACTCTCTCCACTAGTAGTCTCTACTGTCAATACCACACTACTTCGGGTATGTCCTGCATAAATAAATACATAAGTATGTCTTCGTACATCGGTAGGCCCATACGAAACATCCTGTTTCACATTTCACATGTACGAGTATGTGGAAGTTGCTGTTTCCCACGGTCAAGGTCACAGTTAATAGCCCCAGGTATCGATAGCTACATCCACTATACAAATAGGATAATAAAATAAGAGAAACTCAAATGCTGAATAAAACTTTTTTTCTGTAAAGAGAAAATGGTTCCACTTCAGTGTGTCAAATAATATCAACACTGGATACGTTAATAACGGTAGTTCAGCAAAGCGTTTACATTACCGCCAACAAGCATTCTAGTCATAAACCATATCTATAATCCTTCGACAAGAATAAAACTGCCATGCATGTCAGCAACACGGTGCTCATTCGATATTTAACTTTCATTATGATAAAATGTTGAAGTTGAGAACCGTTAGTATAATGACGTCATTTGGATGGGAAAATATATTTCCGGAAGAGGTTTGTGTAAGCAGAAATGTCTTAACAAGTGATAAAAAAAAAGTTTTATGGTTATCTGTTAAAATAAATAAATAAGCACCAAACCAGCTTTTATCCTGAAACCTGTTGTCGAGTTTCTGTTCAACTTTTTATTTCCAAAGCCAAACTTCTTTTTGAACTTTTGCTGGAAACTGATTTCTATTCAAATGTTTACTTGTGTTTTTATTATTAGTAGTAGTATGAAAAAATGGCCAATTTCTAATTCCTAAAACCAGGAGCATGAATTCAGTTTTTAAGTATCAGTATATTTCAAGATATTCAGTCCTGAATGATACAGTTCAAAATTCAGAAAGAACACATTCCCTATACTAATGAAAATTAGCACGCGTCAGTTGATGAAAACTTTTCTATATAACAGAGGCGTCATTTAGGACGGACACGGGGCAAATCGCCCCCACCCCTGAGTTTGAAAATATAAACAGACAAAAACGTAAAAAAAAACACACCTTTAAACATACAAGTTAAACTAACATAACACACACTAAAAAATTAAAAAAAAAAACTTTTTTTTTCAGTTTCGATTTTTTGTAGGAGTTCGGAATCAAATTTATAAATAAAACAATTACTTGTAACGTCCTACACAGTGTAGGTTAGTGATTTTCAACTGCCTGTTATAGCAATTAATTTGGCGCCGGCCTCATACAAAAAATCGAAAATGAGATAAAGATTTTAAGAAATGCTTATTTTTACTTATAGTGCGTTTTTAAGTCGGACGTTTATCTTCGGCTTCTGTAAAGAAGTTGTTTATCAACATACTCTTTTCCTTTCGTATGAGTACCGCTCAAGATTAATTCTGCATGGAGATACAATTGGATCGCCGAGAAACCCTGTATGGAGCCTGTCCAACATTGATTAGACCAACAGTGATTCTCAAAGGGCGTCCAATGGCACACTACTACGCCGTTATTTATTAATACAAGAGGAACAGTACATTATAACACATTGGAATTGTTAAAATCATTAAGTCACAATTTCATTTTTATAATTAAATTTCGGCTTGTTTATTTTGGAACTTAGTCTGGCACGAGACATGAAGTCCGGACTTCCTGGAACCATCACAGTTCGTATTCCAGTTTGGGTTCTTAATTTTGTGGCATGCCACTCCCTTATCGTGTAAAAGTACCAATTTTGCATCCCTCCTAGTGAGGCCAGTTGGTGTATAAGTTTTTGTTCTCTGCGGGTTTTAGCTTTTTTCTTGTTACTGGTTCTTGGTTCAGAGTGAAGTCATAACCCTGGCGCCTCTACTTGATATTTATTTATTTTCTGGTTGTTTAGTGTCTACACCACTCTTATGCTCGACAGCACCAATGTGACTGTATTCTGATGTTTATCATTGTTAATGGCATTTGTTTTTGTTATGGCATAAGTATTCGCAGTTAGTGTTTTGTTTGTTGTTGAATTATTGTTAACGTCAGTCAGAGGACTTTTAAGGACTGGACCTACAGATTGAGACAGTGACGGTCTTGCGTATACCAGAGAAGCGCAATTACCACTTGTCTAATAACAAGTTCTGAAAAGATGTGGTGGACTTCGTTTCTTAAATGTTTGTTTATAAGTTTGGTCTTCCCCCTCCGTGAGAGCTGAACATTTTGTTTGGTTCAGAGGAAGTCCAGTGCTATTGTCTTTGCTATGGTTTCCCTGGTTTTGTGCGTTTAAAGTAGAAATAGTTTTTCTATTTTGCACATTTCAATGTGTATCTACAACCTTTATTCAAGTTGTGGAATCACATCATTGTAAGAGTTTTGCCACTATAATGTTATTGTCTGTTACATCATGAAGAATATCGTCAGTTGGTTGAGTTCTTGTGAGTTTTGTTAATTACAAGATTCGGTTTTTTTTTTTTTTTTTTTTTTTTCGAGAGAACTTATTTACTGTCTCCTCGTTCTACTAGCCTGCCTCAGTGTCAACGGATTAAGAGTTCTTCCCCTAGCCGTACTTGAATCCGGACTGTTTAGTGGTGTGCACCTCAAGACGCTGATATGTCCACAGTATAGAAGGCTGCTTTAATCGACTATGTATTCTTATCTTGTTATTGGGAATTTATGTCGTATTGCTGATCATCATTTCCTCTTTTTTTTTTTATCGAATAATTTTTTTCTATTCTAAAAAGACTGAAAAACTACCTTCGGTCATCAATTTCCGATGATCCACTCGCCTCAGCGATGACAATTTAGCGCTTTTGTTGCTAGAACTAGCGCTTTTAATAATCTTTTAACGCCTCTTTTTTTCGGTTAGTGCTAGCGCCAAATTTAACACCATCTTCCAAAATAGCTTACGGTGCCTACCTTTGCTTCAAACATTTCTGAGAGTCTCCTATATTCTTTAGAATCCCTTGCGCAGCCATTGCTCAGTTCTGAAACATGCTTTTTGGATAGAGTAGGTTTGAAGTCTTTGAGGATACCTTGCCGCATAGGCTCTACATTTTATTTCCCCATTCTTGCGCCCTCAATTTGTTTGGCGCTTTTTCTAGCGACTTTGAAAATTTCACTTAGCGCGTTCTAGCGACTTTTTGTTATTGCTGTGGAGCGTTTTTCAGCTGTTGTTGGCAACACAGACTCACCTCGTTGATGATTTGGCTGTGGAGCGGAATGAGGTTACGAAAATTTATATTGACGATCTTGTTAATGATGCGCCAAGCGGTATATCATGTAAGGTCTTTCCTAAATGAACTTTCCCCCCCCCCCCCCGCGCAAAAATTGAAATGACACCACTGCTCTATAACATCTCTTTAATATTAGGCCTATAGTTTGCAGATCATAATGTCTGATAACAAAAGATACCACGAAACTGTTTGGTAGGAACGTGTTCTACCTTATGTAACAAAATAACAGTTCTGTTGTTAGGTTACATATACAGAAGGATAGGATAGATTAATTTCCCTACGATGATACATGGTGTTCTTGAAATAAGGTCAAGATTTTATTGTGAGATAACTGGTACACAAAACTTTTTGAAATAAAGCGCTGTCAAGCCTCTGTCCATCCATCTGTCGACAATTTTCAAACTCCGGAACTACTAGGATTAGGAAGGTGGACGGCTGAGGTGTCGTTGGAAAGATCTCGGCGAGACGAATTAAAAACCGTATAGATCGTATACATTGCAGGGTCAATTTAAAACTCAGGAACTACTAGGGCTATGAAGATGTTGGAGATGTCAGTGAAAAGATCTTGGAGAGTTCAAAACAGTATAGATAATCCTGATCACAGAGACGGGTTCAGAGATAGAAACTACTAGGGCTAGTAACATGGAAAGTGTCGTTGGAAAGGTTTTCAATGGAACATTGATCATCCAAATAGGATGCTCGCTGCTGAAGTCTGGCAGTAACATATATGCACAGTCTTCTGCCTCACTTATTCATTGTACAGACTGGTTAAACATGGAATGACGAAATGTATGGAATGGATGACATCATGTATGGAATATGATGTTGACCAAATGACCGTCTCTGGTAACGCAGATGATCGAGGACAACCAGAAGGTAATAGTCTTGATTATCTTATGGTAGCCACAGCTACCATAAGATAATCACACCTAGCCCGTGGACATTTTAAGCTATAGAAATCAGCGACATGTAGTATGCTTTTCATGGTAACCGCACTTCAATCAAAAACGCATTCACCCTTCACATAAGAATGGCTTGCTCAATGTCAATAAAGACATTTGGCAAGCTATTCTCAAATGGAAATACGTTTCCAATTCAAGTGTGGATATCATGGAAACCATAATACTTGTTATAGCTTCACGGGCAAACGTGTGATTATCTCTTCAAAGTACGGTCAGCTATTGCCGTCTAGTTGCCATCGATCATAAACACTGCGAGACGGTCATTTGGCTGACATCATATGCCATATAAAACGTCATTTATTCCAAACAATTTGTCATTTCATGTGTAAGTACAACAAAAATAACTTCAAATAGTTTTGTGTGCCAGTTATTCCACAACAAAATTATGCTCTTATCTAGAGAACATCCTGTACAAGAAGTAACACTGCAATCTTAATTAAGTCACTTACGGTCACAGGCTTAATAGCTTTGCTTCGAAAAGATCTGATCACATCCAAAGGCAGGCTTTTCAGTAGATAAACTTATACTCTACGTACCATATGAAGTCGTATGTTTTTGCAACATATTTTATGCGTGTTTAAGCAGAACAAAAATCATATTAGATTTAATGGACTTTTGTTTTTCCTCCTCCAGAGCTACACTAATCAAGCATCAATCACAAAACTACCAGTGACCACTTAACTCTTATCTAACAGACACCAGGAATTAAAAGTAGAACGTTATGCAACAAGCCAGTGCGAGTGATGATGTGGAACAAACATGTCAATAAAAACACAAACAAGGAGCAGTGTGAAACATTCACGTCATTCCAAAAGTGAGAGAATTCATCTGGGAAAACATTAGCAAACGAAATAAAAGCAGATAGATACCTACAACCATGCAGCAAAATGGTTATCCAACATCCCAGACAGACGAAAATTAAATACTACAGCGACAGAAAAATCGATTTCAAACAAAAGAAAAGAAATATATTTACATGAGAGCAATTTCTACAGTTTGTGGTAACTTCTTAGAAATGAGATCTACCATGAAGTGAGGAAATACAACGGTTTCATATACATTTATATTGGACATATAAAATATTTGAATACGTTGTGTGTTTCATTTAATTGACTTTTGTGAGCGATCCGGCAGCTAAGGCATGATCGCATATATGGATGTTTTAATCTTACTTTGTTTACTATGTACCTGGAATATTTAATACTGACAAGACTATCTTCAAAAAGTGGCATACTTTTTTTTTCCTGGCGAAGATGATGAAAAGTTGAGAAACCTCAATCCAAATACTTACTGTTACTCTATGGGTTACGGAACTCGCAAGTTCATCGCCGAAGTCACAAACGGTCACCATCGGGTTCTAGCATGGGAAAGATCAACGCAGTTTTTATCATAAGCACCTACATCTCGAAGATTCCTTCTAATATTGTCCTCCCAACGACGTCTCGGTCTTCCCAACGATCTCTTTCCTTCCGGCTTTCCAACCAAGATGGAATATAGTCCTCGTTTTCTCCAAATATCCAACTTAAGTTTGGAGCTCTAGAACTCAAGTTCATAAAGCGAGCACAATGCCTGAGAGCCACTTATTTCACTTGGTATCGCTGTTCTGCTAGTTTCTAGGAACTGAACTGTACTTACAATATTTAGGAATCTTTGGCTCATCCCCAGACAGGGTAGGGGTGAGGATGTGGGAAGGAAGTCGGCCTGGACCTAGTATGTAGGTGCCATCAAGGAATTAGCCTGATGT
>JAGDQP010061288.1:0-12065 GCA_022664845.1 Lepisma saccharinum
AATTGGAAGATACGGAACGTGTGTTCAACAGAATGGGTACCTTTTAACTAAGAACATTGTCACTACCGGCACTAGTTTGTAACGTCCTTATGCCTTACCAGTTGATGAAATACTTACATCTAAGCTATCTTCATTTATAACAAGAAGAGCCATATTTTGTGTAAGAAGTTTACAGGAATAGCCTATATTAATGGCAGTTTCTTGCTTATCTCCAGTTAATACCCAAACATGGATCTCAGCTTTAAGAAGAGCAGCTATCGTTTCTGGAACCTAGTGAGAAAAAAAATATATATATATATATAAAAAAACATGAAAAAAGGAAAGTACTGAAATATGAAAATGAACGGCTTCAAGCAACCATGGAAGATAAAGAGCGAACCTGAAGGTAGGATATTTATTTCTTACACATATATGTGCAAGTATTTTCAGTGTACAAGAGTTTTTATCAAAGTCGATTTGTCTAACAAGATTACCAACTACAGTATGCGGCAAAACAAACGGTACTGAAATGACCATTGACCATGCTATGAAATCAAGACAGGTCAATAGAACATGCGAAGTGACTACGGCAACGCCTACATCACGTAACACATATCTAAATGCATCGGTACAGCAAGTGTTCAAAATGTGAATCGTCAGGTCTCACGCAGTGTTCATAACGACCCTGCAGATCGTTGAACATGATGAACACAGGTTGCTGCAATGAGCGAAAAAGCCCTGTATATTCTCCTGTAATTCTGGAACACTTCTTGGTGAGTCAATCGACCTGAAAACGGATTCTTTTAGCATGCCCCATGTGCAGGCATCGGGGTCAGTAAGATCTGGAGAGTGGGAAGGATACGGGAATGCCGTTCCATGGGAAATTAAGCTATTTCTAAAGTGTTGCTGCAAAAGGGCAAGCGGTGTGGGCTGTAGCTCTGTCTTGCTACATCCATTGTCGCTGCTCTGGCAGGTTTCTGGCACCACAAAAACGGCGCAAATCCCTCAAGAATCGTCCAAAAATGAAGTCACCCTATTTTCTGATGCCTCACTCCATATGATCGGAAATAGTGCTCCACGATAAACTTCTTCTTCTCTGTTTTGAGGACCATTATCGACACACCCACTGCACTCTGCGCTACTCTCAACACAACTAATGACCAAAGAAGGCGTCACAAGTTGTTCGCACAATGCGCAAGTGCATCAGACACGCACACATTTCAGTAATGTTTGTTTTGCCGCATACTGTCTGTATATTGTTACGTTTTGAAACTAATTTGATATTTTAGAAGCTTAGCTGAGAACAACTACATTAGTGGTTAACATACACAATCTCCAGAGTCAGGAACTGTACTTATTTAAATATCTATTAAATTAATGTACTAAATGATAAAACATAATACAAGAACAAAACGAACATGCATTTCGGAAATTTCCCACAGTCACAAACAAGACGGGCAAACAGACTGTCAAATTTCACAATTTTTATAGATATAACAATAGCATAACAAACAGGTAGATGCTTTAGAAACACATTTTACAAAGATATATATTTAAAAACAAAAACCAAGAAAAATCCGTTTACAACGAAAGTGTAAACACATGAGGTCAGGATATTACAGTATACATGGTACATGGTGAAGCTCGTTCAAGTAAATACCAAGAAAAAGAGTGTAATGCACTATTTGTTCTAACAACTGTACTCCCTACAGCACTAGTTCAGAAAAAGAAACTGATTTACTAATTTCATGATGAATTATTTGAACATTTCTACATTAAGGAAATTAAATACTGATAAATTCACAAAACATCTGGTGGGTGCCCTAGCAGTGAACCGAACCCCGTTCTGACAATTGCCGGCCAGCTGTTTCATTATTGTTCCTCTGGCTCTACTGGTGTCTGAAACAGAGGCATTCCATCCCGCTGTGGAAATTTATTTTTATTGAAATACCTTGTGTGCGGATACAAGATGAAAAAAATTACAGAAGAACTGTTCGCAACACTAGTTTCCCGCGGTGAATTTTTCAAAACGTAAAATTACTCAAAAAGGAAAATAATTGGAAGATAATGGTCGAGCACGGTTGCTCAGCGGAAATATGTCGCTGCGCAATCGGGAAGACTCAAGTAACAAAAGAGGTCCGCGGTGGGTCAGTGGTAGGACAGCGCTCACTTCTTCGGCGTGGGGTACTCGGTTCGATCTCAGATCATGCCATGTGGGCTTTGTGGTGCCCATTTCCTCCCACTTTGGTCATTCCACCAATTCTCCCATCATCATCTACACAGCCTGGGTCAAGTTTTATTTACTCTTCTCAGCAATTCTTGTTGTAGCAGATGCCCACTGGATGTCCTCAATAACCATGGCTAGCTTTATAACTTTCTTGAGTCTTGGTTTTCTTCTATTAATGACACTGAATATTACTACTTTTGCATCTCAGTAGCGATTATACCAAGTGAAGGCTCAATACCCATATTAATATTCAACATTCTATAAAAAAAAAAAAGTCCTGCGCCGATTCTTCTTCAAGAGAAAAATGAACGAGCTTCTGTACGAAAGAAGGGAAGAAATATTAATTTTAGCTGCCTCGTAACACAATGAAGTAGTTATTAATTTTTTCATATATGTTTTTCACTGTAACGCAGACTATAGTTTAAAGTGACAGATGAAGACAAAAGAGCTTCATATTCGAATTCAGGACCCATATTAAACTGACGCTACTACCACCTTTCTTTGCGGTACTTTTTAGAGATGGGTCGATACCAGAATTTCTCGATACTCAATACAGGTACCTATTTCTGACTTTCGATACTTTCTTCAACAGTGTTTTGTAATGTAATGTACTATTGTTGTATCATTTAAAATCTCTTACTTTACTGAAGAACTTATTTTATTTTAAATATTTAGACTGCTCCCACAAAAGCAACTAGAAGATCAGTAATGTTCACCCTGCCAATTCAAGAAATAACTGTACAATAAAAAGTCGCCTACTAAAGAATAGGACTCAAATTTTCTTTCTTTTGTTACTGGCTAACATAAAACCTTTTTCATTATCGCTGGTCCGCATACAAGAGATTACTGAACTTCTCGCGCTCGGGTTAAAAAGACTGCATGAAATTCTCTTATAGAAAACTTATACACCATAGGGAAAATGTTCATTAGGTAGCTGTAAAAGTTGATACAGCTTTTACAAAATTTTCATAAAAATTTAATTCACAGAAAATTACACATCAATAACATATGTACCTCATCTTGCAATTTATCCTCAATAGCCGTAGCTCCTAAAAGCGTCAGATTAGTTTCGATAAGGTTAGCTGCGTCTGCTATTTTCGCTTCTCTGGCTTGTATAGATGTGCTAGCTTTATGGTACGTATGCCTCCAATCCTAAAAGAAAGTTAAAGAGAAAATGCAGAGAAAACTACCCATTTCCAACAATGTGACCGATATTAGTATAATTAATGCACTTTATATATAAAGATATGAAGCCATAGTATTTTTTTTTCCAAAAGTAACTTACTAGTGTGCGTATAAACCCCTTTTACTTGCTGTAACCGTTAATTGCTTTCTAAACGACTTCAACGTTTCTCACTAAAATTCCATTTAAATTATTCTTGGAAAATAAACACAAGACTCACAAGAAGAATAAAATAAAAAAGAACGGAAAAAGAAAATACAAGCTAAAACGATGACCATATTGTGTTAAAGAATAAATCTGCGCATTAGACAACGCTTTTTTTTTTTTAATTGAGCTCAACCGATGTAGTTGACAGTATTTTTTTTTCCAAAAGTAACTTACAGTTGCCTATACAAGGGCTTTTCTGGGTAAAAGCAGTTTCCAACAGCAGAAGTGACGAGATTTTCAAGTTGCCTGAGCTCTGTATTCACACCAACGTTTTTTTTTTTTCAACTTTTAAATAAGTTCTATATTCAAAATTATGTCCTAATTATGGATAGTACCTTTTCATTTGTAGTAAATATTGTCATAGACCATATTGAAACAGAAATTCTATCCAAACCTGAGCTGAGTTACAGTACGAGCTTCTTTACAAATAAATAATAAAAAGATGCAACATGGTCATCTAGCATATTTTAGGTCCTATTTTCTTCATTTCTAACTTCTTTTTCTATTTGTTCTTGTCTGTCGTGTATTTATTTTCTCAGAATAAGCTAAATAGAATTTTAGTGAAACGTCAGAACTTGTATTAAAAATCAGCGGTTACATGAATTACAAGGGGATTACGAGCACACAAATAAATTTCTTTTGAATTAGCTAGTATCTCTGTTAGTAACATATACTATTTGTTTATTTTTTTAATTTCTAGGATATACTAACGGTGAGATTTAAGTTCTTAAGCTTGAAATATTATATCGTGCAGCACAACTTTTACAGAAAGGTAAAATGAAGAAAAAAGTCTGGGTTTCAATTGTAGGTACCATTCCAGTTGTGAACTCAATAAGACAGGAAAAATTAGAAAGAAGTCCAGAAGATCGGCCTGAGCGTGGGCACCAAAGGTTGAAAATCACTAGGTTTCCTCATATATGCCACGTATTCGGTCTTATTTTTAAAGTTTGCTTTAGTACACTCAAGATTTGTACATACAAGGTTCATCTTTACAAGGTATAGAAAGAATATTAGGATAACGGAATCATAAAAAAAAAACGCTAAATCGCTTTTAAGGCCCAATCGCAGCGTGTTTTCCTGCCTTTTTCGTTTTACGTCAATTATTATTCTGTCCCAAAAGTGTCTGCA
The DNA here is from genome assembly GCA_022664845.1 of Lepisma saccharinum. Classification (NCBI taxonomy): domain Eukaryota; kingdom Metazoa; phylum Arthropoda; class Insecta; order Zygentoma; family Lepismatidae; genus Lepisma; species Lepisma saccharinum. Next base: position 4,725 of record JAGDQP010061288.1, read on the forward strand.
CACAATCCTGAGGTTACTAGTAGCATTTTTTTTTTCAAAATTAATTGTACCCGTTGTTGAAGGCCAAAGCTAACTTTGGTCGTGAAAGGTAAATGTTGTTTATCTGCAATGAATTTTGAATAAATGACGTAAAACGAAAAAGGTGGGAAAACCCACTTGGATTGAGCCTCAAGCTTGCGACACTAAGTGAGATGGTACTGAGTGATAGTTATTCTACTTTATCTTGAGTAAAAGGAAATAGTAAATTTAAATATTTAAAATTAATTAAATGAAGAGCATGGAGGAAAACAATGGTAACCAACAATGAGCATGAACTGAGATATTACGTTAGGAAAATTCATTCTGCCTTGCTGGCATATGGGGTTGGGGGGGGACTCCTATTAAAAAAAAGGGCCAACATGTGGCCCCTTTAACTTAAACTCTTTCCACAGTTCAGCTCACATGAGAGTTACCATTGTATTTCTGTACTCAACTCATTTTTTAAATGAGGGTTACCATTGTTTTTCTCCATGACCTTCAACTATCAGAAAATTACTGAAAAAATTAGAAGAATGTTAAAAAGATACCACATTCAGGTAGTGATTAAATCTGATGGAAAAATCAGTTCAATCTTAAGGGGGCCATAAGAAATAATTCAGCAAACTACTGTTGTTATGGTGTTTACAAGATCAACTGCAGATGCAAACGGAATTACTCTGGACAGAACCAAAAGATTAATCTCAAAGAGATTCAGAGACCATACGGGGCTCTTCCCAAGGAGTAAAAGGAAATCCTGAATATGATTACAAGTCATTAAGAAAAACTGATAAAGGAAAGGATTATCAGAGAAGCGTACAAAATTCGTTGGTTCTCCAATAATTTAAACAATAAAGACAGTAGGAATTCAAATAACTCACGAAGACATGCAAGAGGACGCGTACATCTAAGTTATTAAGAGTATGTCTAAACAAAACATACCATCCTTTTTTGTTGTTCTTATTACTGTTTTGTAGTTGTTTTTACAATATAAATACAAAACAATATTTATACTGTTTTGATGGTTTTTCTTTGAGTTCACTTCTGATTCAGAGAAAGTATTTTACAGAGTTGCCCCTGGTAGAACCAGGCAATTATTCTCTAGCAGCTTTATTATAGTCTTTTGTAACCAATATATTTTCACTGTGTGCTTCCGTGTAATACGTCTGTGTTTCACTGTCCTCTTTGCTTATTAAGGAAGTGTAAAATAGTTAGGAAACACTACATGAGTAGCCCAGTTACAAACACGGCCGGGTCCATTTTTTCCACAAAATGAGTTAGACATTGTTTCCGTCAGGTGGTGTCACCCTCTATGCAATACTAAATATCTTTCGTTACAAAAACGGCCAGAGACATGTTAAAAATGCATCAGAAGGGTACACGGGAAGAACGATCGAGGTCCATTTTTGAAAGTTGTGAGAAAAATCGCATTTTAAACCGTAAACACTTGAATTTGAAGTTATTTTCTTGCTCAAGGTATGTCTCCAACCTCAAGCAAATATGCCCAACGCAGTAAAAAGCGTTTTTTCTCAACTTTCAAAAATGGACTTTGATCGTTCTTCCCTTCATTTAAATACGTGACTTCTTTCCAAAAAAACGGCCAGCTTTACAAGCGCTTAGTTTCAAACACGGCCAGGTTCAGTGTAGCCAATCACAGTACAATATTCAGCCCATCACGCTGAATCACAAGAAAACGAAGAAGAGGATCTGTGTGAATGTGCAACCAACAATGACGATGAGTACGATGAAGTTCTGGAAATTGTCAATTAACAATTTTTCTATAGAAAAGAAAAAAAAAAATTGGCTAAAAAGGCAAACAAAAAAGTTTTCAATTAAATGTATTTTATTAAGTGTATTATATTTTTAAAAACCAACCTCAAGGAATCACTTTCATAGTTTCATGTCTGCAGTTTTTGTTACAGAGACGGCCACGTTCAATTTTGTTTTGTAAATAACTAATAAACTTTTAATATAATGTATCACATCTGTTACACATTCAATTTTAATTATATATCGATATCTAAATAAAAAAATTAGCAATATTAATGCTTTTTATCTATAGTAAACAGATTCTGCACGCCCCTGGAAAATTTTGAAAAATGGACCTGGCCGTGTTTGTAACAAAGCTACTCACATATGTTAAGTTGTTTATTTATTATTATTATTATTATTTAAAAAACCTTCTCAATCGTTTCAATTACTGAGAACTATTTCCAAAAGTCTGCTTGTTATCACCAGCGAAAACACAATGAAATACACTGAATAAGTAGATGATTCAGTATTTTATTCTCCAAGTGAATTCATGGAACTGACCGAGGATAACGTAACAAATCCTGCAAAGAAGCAACCTACAGAATAAGATAGTACTACGAACTGTATTCAAATATTACAATATTTATTGCAGTATTGCGTAAGTAAGTAGGAAAAAATCATGCTCGTAGATAATGGCACAACTTCCAAATGCTAGGAATTAAGTAAGAGAGAAAAGCAGGAAGTAACAGTTAAACGGACAGACTAGTCAGACACCTCTAGGCAAACTCCGGTGATAATCCATTAGAAAAACTAGACAGCAACTTTATTTAAGTAAGACAAAGGTGGAGAGTAAGTGTTACGTTAATAAGTTACCACATAATCAGCTGTAACTTGCATGCACTGATGGTTTTCTTGTTTGCCTACCATATGATAGTCAATAGAAGCGAAACACCGGAGTAAGCGCACCAAGAAATTTGAATCAGAATGGAACATTTTTTTCTTAATAATTAGATACAGTATTTGCTACTACGACGTGACGTATATATTTGAAGATCGAGTATACAAACAGCGTTTACTTCCAGTTAGGATCACTAAATGCGCTCTAATCTACAGAAAAAGAACAATCAATCCCACGATTACTATTATGATTATCTGTACTACTACAATAACTATTAGTAGTAGTATTTCTGCTACCACTATTGCTATTATTATTCCAGTGTGAGCTTAGTGATTGAAGGCTATAAATACAATAATATAAACTAACTACTACTACTATTATAAATAATACAATTACTACTATAGTTACTAGTAATACTAAAGAATTTGCTGTACTATGGGTTTGTGATTTTTATAATACTAATCAACTCGTACTATTAAAAACGAGACCTCCTATTAACTTAAGATTCGAAGCGCTCTTGACTCACCGGATAGGTTCGTTGAAGTCTCGATGGCTGCTGACCCTGGTCAGCCTGTTCACTGATATAAAGTCTACTTCTATAAGTACTGTGATTGTCGAACTCTGTCTCAGAACGAGAGCTTGTGACTATGTAAAGCTCCTCAGTACTTCCCTATTCTGTCAGTCTGTTTCTTCCCTTTTGAGAAAGAGAGGCGCTTGGAAATTACATGGGTCAGCAGGTTTCCAGGGGAAGGTGATGCAGTTTAAGCTCCTGGTTTTCAACGAAACTCCCCGGAAGAATCTTTTGCGCTATTAACATATTTACTGTTATTTGATTACATACAAATGTTGTGTAACAGGCGTTACGTACTGCCCGTTATGTAGCTTTGTGCATATCTTGCTGCTTCCGTATAATATTGTCTATGTATGACATTTACGTAACAGCGTTGGCGTGGAATAATCACCCGATGCAAGAATTGTTCTTCTGGATGTGGTTATGTGCTATGTATGTATCAATAAATAATTCTGGTACCAGGTTTGGAGCCTGGGATGCCTTACACTAGGTTTGAATCCGAGGCAGAATAAGGGTGCACAGGCCTACAGGTGATGTTCTCTCCTCCAGGATGGCTTGATTACAGGACTTTACTACTTTACCAATATTAGTAGTTTAATACTAGCATTAACAGCATTAGTATAGCAGCACTTTACTACTACTACAAATATCTTGCAGATCTACGAAGGAAGTTAATAGATGGCCTTTAATTCTGTAATTTATTTTATATATATGCTGCACAGTTGTAAGTCGAACATGTTGTACTTCTTTCTTCAATCTTCTGCGTATCTTTCGTGGCTGAGAATGTACTCAAAAAGCAGGATGAAACGTCGATAATAATAGTGTAGTGTTTCAGTTTATCAAAAATATTGGAAGCTGTTGATATGCAAGTCACGTAAGCGCAATTTTGATGTCAGTATCTGTTTTGTAAAACTTTGGTAAACTTTATTTTTATATGGGCCAGTGTAGTAACTTTGGACTTCGGCCCGTCACGATTTGCATTTAGCTGTTAAGTGTTAAAATCCACACCCATGCCGGGACTCGAACCCGGGACCGTTGAGTCGATAGCCTACCGCCGCAGACCGCTCGACCACCCGGCCGGCTGTATCTGTTTTGTGACTGAGCTGTTATGTCTGGGTAACAGAAATAATTAGATGTTAATCAGAAACTTGTTGTACAGTGCTGCTACACTATCCAACTTCTAATTAAAAAAAAATAATAATAATAATTATGCAAGAAAACTATGAAGAATATACAAAGGTCATTTTTATTAGATTCCGCAAAATGTGAATAATCAAAGCTAATTGGGAACTTAATTGATACTTTTGCTTTTTCCTATTGCTAATTCATATTTTACTTTTCAGGCCGTGTTAACGATTCAGAACCAAACTTCCAGCTGTACTTTTTCTGTTGCTTTTTTTTTTTCTTGTTTCTTTTGAGTCCGTTAATGCTTCAGCGACATAGAAGGGGGTCGGTTGGCATCCAATACCCCACGGTCTCCAGCAGAGAGAAAGCTTGAAACCTATATTGTTTTTGTTTCTCTCTCTCTCTCTCAGGGACACTAGCTATTCCCCGCATGTTCTCGGCCGTTAACGTAGACAATTTTGAGTTAGAAGCGTCAGTTCGGCCGACAAGTTGAATTTACTATATAAGAAGAGCGACGCGCGAAAACCAAAGGCCAGTCTAGTAGTATATCATTCCCGTACTCAGTCGAAGAGAAGGCGTCTCTCGTCGCCGCTAAAATGTAGCGCCAGAAATTCGATTAAGTCAGCTCATCGGATAGCGGAACGTCAGCCGAGAGTTCAAGCTACGAGATGCAGATTGGTATGGGTGGTTTGTGTTCTGCCGAGATGAAATGTAAGGGCGGGAATCTGAAAGATCTTCCCGGTCTCCAGATTTTGGATAAGTTCATCTCAAAGCATTTCGTATTTGATTAATACAATGTTAGTATGGCGATGATGCGGATGATTGATGACACAAATGATTGTTAGTATGGGGATGATGATTGGTTAGAGTGCAATGTCATTTTAATGATTTTGCATTATTATCTACAATGTGAAGTGTATTTTTAGGTGAAAATGAAGTGAAATAAGTGCTATAAATAAAGAATAAGTTGTGTAACAACAATATTGTTACATAGTAACGACTGATAAAGATTCTATAAATGCTCTAATGATTTGTTAGTAACATGAGCCAATCATGTTAGTAATGATAAAAGCAGTGAGGGAATTTTATAATTGGTGCTCGCTAGATGGCACTGGAGTACTTCTCTCGTTCTTGTGGTACGTGAATCAGTTCTTCACGAGGAACAATAAGTCAAACTTCATATTTGCTCTAGTTAACATAAAATAATAATCCAAAAGACTAAAGCATCTCATTCTTATAATTTGAATTATAAAATGCTCTTGTTTATGTAATAGAGCCTAATTTTGGTTTGTTTTCCATGTTAAGGAAACTGGAGACGAAAGTGTCCTCGGACTACTTGATCTATATGCAAACCAGTTACTTTTATGCCGTATTTATAATAAATATACTCTTATCTATAAGAATATATTAACCAAGACAAAGGAAAGCGCAAGGGCAATTTAAGGTCAAACTAAAGAAAACATAGAAAAGTATACTTACATCATATTGTTCCAGTTGTAAACACACAACACAGATGAAAGAATTTTATTTAGACCTCAATGAGATATTTCTCTAGCAGAAAGATATGACGAAAACGTCAAAGACAAATGAGTGAAGCCGATCAAGGCAGTCATATGATCTGAGGTGTTAGGCGAGTGTCTCCAAGATCGTGGGTTCAAATTCTACCGAAGGCATGGATGTTCGTGGACTGTTGTGGGGCACTCATTTAATCGTGACGGGCCGAAGTCAAAAGTTGCTAAAAATGCCCCAAACACGAAAGTTTACCGAAAGTATTACAAGTGAGTGGAACGATAGTGATGCCACGTAGCGGATAATGTAAGTTCGAACTGACTACCGCATTACCAGCAAGTTTTAGGGTGGAATCATGTAAGGATGTCTTGAAAAACTTGTGCAAACGCGGGCTGATTCAAAGTTATTAAAGGTTTAGGCCAGGTTTCATTTTTGGGCTGAAACCGTGAATGAAGGCTCCTTTAGAGGTGGCGTGTTGAGTTGTTGGTCGTAGGGGGTAGAACGTGCATTACAGCAATACGGAAAGACAGATCAAAATTTGTGTTGCTTGACTGGATGTGTAGGGAGACGAGCATCTGGTTTGCTGATGACGCAGAAGGGGCGATGGTTATTAATTCGAATGTCCTGTTTCCCCTACATAAAAGGATTACAGAATTTGCGGATCAGGAGTAAATTACGTTACAGGTGTGACATATACTTTTGGAATTTAAGGTGAAGTGGCCACTAGCAGTCTGATAGTGACCGCGGGACAAGTGATGAGGCTTGAGCAAGTCATACATCTGGGTCTCTTCCATATGTGGGCGCCGGTTGGGGTTGGAATGGGGAAGGATTCGCACAGACTAAGATGTTTCTATTTCTATGGCTGGTAGGGTGCTGAAAATACTGATTTTGTGTTTGGGTCGGATTGGAGAATGTGAAAGTGAGAATGTAGGATCTGTTAGATCTTGGTTAGTTTAGGATGGAACTGGGTAATTAAAGCCGGTGGATTCGGACTGGTATTGGGAGTTTGAATGTATTGAATTTGAAAAGATGCGCATCGGATCTACTTTGTTACATGGTGAGATGAGTAACTTGGGTTAACTAGAGCTTAGTGGACGCGTTGGTTGTAAGTTTTGGTTGCAATTCAGGCGTTGTCCTCTGACAGCAAGGGAGAAAGAAGTATTTTCTTGGTGTGGTAAAGATGAGAACTTGAGTAGTGCAAACACAGTGAGTAGGTCAGTATGGCTGGTAGGTCTTATGTAGACGGAAGTATTGAAGGTATGTCTACGTCGATGAATGTAACTTTTTTTCGTTTGAAATGAACCAAATGAAGTAACTGGTTCAACTGTTCTAGGAACGTATTCAAGCTGACTTCATCATCTGGTCATACCGTGAAGATGTCGTTTGAATAACTGATCCAAAGTATTGGAGTCAAAAGTTGGTTTTGTAGTAAACGATGTTCGAGTTTGTCCATGAACAGATTGGCGTGGGA
>JAGDQP010061289.1:0-12065 GCA_022664845.1 Lepisma saccharinum
AAAAAAAAAAAAAAAAATGGACAAGCTGATAAATAAAATGAATGAGGCAAAACCAATTGGAGGGGGTAGTAGGGGTTGCACATATGCTACCGCCAGGCTTTAGCAGCGAGTGTCCGATTTGGATGATGTATGTGTCGTTGGAAAATTTTCGGCACTCGTTGACATCTCAACCACCTTCTTACCCCTTACTTTCTGGGGTAAAAGTTGCTGACGAACGGAGATTACCTATGTTTTTTTGACTTCGTCTTGTCGACATCTTTCGAACGACACCTCAACCACCTTCATAGCCTTCTGAGTTGAAGGTTATCGACGGACAGACATAATCTATGCAGCTTGACCCCGTTTTATTGAGATCTTTCAAACGACGCATCAACCACATTCGTAACCCTAGCAGTTCCTGAATTAAAAGTTATAGGTTGATGGACCTAGCCGAGAAATAACTCGAATAAGGCTTCCAAGCACTTGCTGCTGAAGTCTAAAAGGCTAAAATTATCTCATAACTGGAAAATTTTCGACGCCTTTACATCTGTTATGGATTAACATTTGATTAGAGAATTTAAGAATAGAAACATCATTTGTTAACTGAACGAAAGAAAAATAAAAAGTATTTTTAAAAGCCATACTTTTCTTAAACAATTCGTACTAAAAAGTGAAAAACAATTTTGTTTATGCATGACTAAAAAGAAAAACATGGAGCGCCCCAATTCGAGTTTATAAAGTGACTGTATATGAAGAGCGCTTCATGCTTTTCTTTTTATTCATGCATAAACAAAATTATTTTTTACTTTTTAGTATGAATTGTTTAAGAAAAAGTATGTTTTTAAAAAGTTTTTTTTAGTTATTTCGGTGCTCGGATACATTTTCTCAAGCTAAATGTTTTGTGAACCAAATACTAAAGTGTTCTGCAACCAGGAAAACCCAGACTAGTTGCAGGCTAGTATTTATTTTAGGATAAAGAAGTCCATGTTAAAAAATATTAAAATAAAATGGTTTCAAAATATATAAATACAGGGAATGCGTTTGGCAACACAAGGCAGCTTTTGTCGGCCGAGCTCACGCTTGACTCACTTGTCCCCGCCCGCCAGTTGGCCCGTGACTTTCCCATGACTTAGCACCTCACGGCTTATTGCTGAATAAATTGTGTATTTCTTTTCACGAATTTTACGTATACTAACAAAAACTTGGGTCTTCAATACGTCCGACATGCCCTGGTGTTCAAATATGCGAATTAAATTATTTTAAAATTATAACTTAACGTGTGCCTAAAGTCACCGGAGAGACACGGTCCGCTTGTCGGAAGGCAATAGGTGAATCAAGAGCGAAAGGACACCACGGACCATTGTGAACTAAAGAAAAGAATGTAAAATTAACAGAAATCATGATGTACTGTAACATAACAAAAAATGAAACTTTTACCTGATAATTTGCTTCAATACCCAGGTAGATGTTTGTAGAAGTTGTATACTTAAATTTTGCGAAACAATATCGCTTTATGTAGAGTTCTGTAAGAGCAACAGATTGTATTAAAAAGTCAACATATTTTATCCTGTTCCTTTAATGGCTTGCATAATCTGACCCTAAAGCAATCAATCTATTCGCATCATATAAAGTTGTTTGGTAAATATTTATATTGACGATATTTTGTTGTTTCTATTAAAATCTTTTATTTTACGTAAGTTCTTATTCCAGTTAGAACTTTCAATACATACTTTCGGATAATTACAACTTTCAGAGTGTACTCACAAAGCTCACAATTACTTTTGTATGTTGTTTTTAAGACATTGTGTTATTCAAAAACGCTGCAAAACCCCCAATTAGGGTGCCATTGCCGAAATTCTGGAGTACACAGCACAACTTTAAAACTTTTAAGGTTACAAAACGATAGAAACTGCAAAATTCTATTTACAGTCCCAATTTTTGCTTCACACCTCCTCTAAACTGAAAATTCTGGTAGAACCCCTGTGTTTCCTTATTACCTTCTCCAGGGACCTTCGGGTTAAAGACCTGCCTTGAGAAAGAAAGAATCTTCATTCTCATCATCTCATCCCATTGCTGTTATGAACATAGTTAATGTTAACTTTATATGGATGAATGTAATGTTTATTCAATCCACAGTAATTTTAAATATTGGTTAGTTTCAAATCATATCTATAGAAAAATATGGATATCAACTATCAAGATAGCGTAAATTATGATAATAATAATAATGTTTAATAATATTGTAGAATGAGAATATAACTCGAAGTAAAGTAAGTCTGCAATTTTTACTTGATTGGAAAATTTTAAGAGTTCACATTAGGTCTGCATTAGCTTCCAATTTTACACCATGTTTAGACTTAGTGATAGTGATCTCAATTCATCTGAGCTGGGTATTTGTGATGTTTATTTCAGAAGTTTCGTTTGTCTCCAAGTTTGTTTGTATCCCAGTTTGAGTAGCTACGGAAATGTTGAGAACCACTTGCCTACAGGGTGAAAGTCTCGTCCTGAATTCTGGGAAAACCTCATGTTTGATTAATGATTTGGGATTAACGTCCGTCAATGGCATCTATGACTTATGGATAGTAAAGGAAGTGGCCACGCAGTTACTAGTAGGTACCATCTCGTCATTTGCACTTATTGAGACTGAGGAAAACCATAGAGAGCGTCACTCAGGCTGGCCGGCCACTGGATATGAATCCAAGACTTAAGCCAACGCTCTACAATCTGAGCTACGGCCGCTCGGTTGAAAGCTAATGCTTATATAGTCTCTAAATAAAGAATGCGGTCACCACCAAAACCTCAATTCATTTTCTACATATACTAATAGTGTGAGGTACATCTAAGGAATCTTCTTACACTAATGAAATTACACTGTTGATGTCGGAAGGTCCTGGGTTAAAAATACCGACTGAGGTTTTCCTCAGTCTCACCAGACGAATGTCGGGATAATATCTAAAATAATAACAGTAGCGTTTCCTTATATTCCTTTCCTGTCCGTAAACATTAGTTGTCAATTGACGGACGTTAAACTCTATAGAAAAAATACTATGTATGAATTTAAGTCCTCACATTGTTCCACTTGCTAATCACCCTCCACCTAAATACATCCCTCATGTCGCAATACAATTTTCGCAAAATAGATGTGTCCGTTTGTTTTAAATATTTGAGTCTCTTAGGCAACTTTGGTTCCTGTCGAACGGGTGCTGAGAGAAATGGTGGAATGAAGAAAGTAAGAGGATACGGGAAAACCCAGAGAAAACCAACGCATACGATTATCCACTACAAAACACGCATGGCATGAACTGGGATCGAACCGAGAACCCCAAGCAACAGTGGTGACTGGTGAGCGCTGTACAGTAAGCCACCGCGACCATAGATTTGTCCGAGTTGCGGTGTTACCACCCCATTATTTGCAAGATTAAATTAAAAAAAAAACACACACACACACTTACAAACTACAGGCCCCATGACCGATACCAAGACCTTGTGTCCTGTTTTTCTCTTCCCATAATCTGGTCATCCTACTATATGAGGTTTTTCGAATGCTGTACAAAAGTGTTTTGATCACGTTTTGGTCAAAATTGGACTAACGTGGTTCTAGCTGTAAGGTACAGAAACAATACTTTGGTTCAGTTGGCATTGTACGAACTTTTAGATCGCTCCTCGTAAATGTGTTAACCATTTAATTATCGGATACAATGTTTACTCTTTATGAATGCAATGAATGAAAAATTTATTTCATATCACTACAGGAGACAGTTTAGATCGTTAGAAGAATTCACTTTTAAAGACTTAAAACAGCAGCATTATGAATAACTGATTGAATCTCAAGACAAGAAGAAAATAGACGTAATGTTACAGATGTTAGCTGTAAATTAACTTTCAATTTTCAAGTAATTTTAACACACGTGTAACGATACAGGCTGCTGCTCCTGAAGTATTCATGAACTTTTTTCCTAAGGAAAACGAACTACTTTTAAACTTCCGTACGGAAGTTTAATATGTATTTCCATTATTATTTTTCTTTCTGGATAGACACAACATTTTCTGGAGATGTTATGCAAGATATTGTCTATCAAGTTTCATTTACACATTAAAAAATTACTTTCATAAAACTGGACAGCCATTATACACAATTTTCAGTAAATCAGTAGAGTCACAGAGTGCTTTGTTCCTCATCAAGTAATCCCAATTGTTTTGAAAAAAAAAAAAAAAAAAAGCAGAGTAAAACTACTGAAAATAGAATTAGAGTGAAATGCACGGGCACGAATGACCAGTGGCGTAACGTACAGGACGCTAAGAAACTCAATGTCCGCAAAAGAAAGAGTTCGTTTACTTTTTTAAAAAAAACTGTTCTTCCCATGTTAATTAAAATAGGATCACAAAGCTTATATACTTTACTATATTATGAAAACCACATACAGTACGCGTAACAGTTTCGATGTTCTATCAACACCTTCCTCAGACATAACCTTCCTCTTCCCAATAAAAACATTAAGCTTTTTTAAAAGAAATAGTTTTCTTTTCTTTTTTAATTGGTATCATTGTTTCTTGAAACATCCGTTTCGGCACGCAGCATGTGATTTAACTGTATTTCAGTTTTATTATTAACACATTTTCCACTGAAAGTGACTAGCTGACCGCGAAACGGAGAGCAATACTTGATTTATCATGCTCTCAATTACCTGCCTTCTCTCCAGCGAAACTGGAATTCACGTCGTTTAACACTCCATTACTAAAAGAGGAAACTGTGGCGTCATTACGGTCAGGCGCAAGCCGACTTTATACCTTTTAGTGGGCCACGGGTCAGGCGTTTTTGAATTTATGCCAGAGGGAGGATGTATCCTGTGAGTGCGTGTTTCATAAGCCTGACTGTCATGGGGCAAACTTATTGTATTTTTACTGCTTTGTTGTTAAGGGGGCATTTGCCGTTTTAAATTGTTTTAAAATAGCATATATACCGTTATTATTTTTATTGAAAAAGTGATAATGATGCAATTTATAACGTTTCTAAATGTTTTTTCTAGAGAATAATTATTAATTAATTAAGCATTTTTGTTTATACTTTTCTACTAAACTAACGAAGCAGGAACATCGAATCTAAAATATATGATTCCCTACACCTTCCTGAGTGACATTAATAATTTCGCAAAGTGTCTTTTGCATTACATGAACTTTTATGCGCTTTTCTCTGAAGAGGTGCGCAGTTTGATTGCAACAGTTTTATGCAAAATAATGTGACATTAATTTTCTACATTTTATTATATTAAAATGGTACATTTGTTTACCATTTAATATATGTCATTGCAAAGAGTGAAGATTGCTTTTTCATTTCCAATATTTTTTTACTTTAAAAAGTATACCCATTCCGAAAAAAAGTAAAAAGTTTGTTACATGATTCAATAATTTTGAATTCCCCACCGTTCACTAGCGCCGCCATGCGAATCAGATGCGAACTGCGACGACACTTGCCCATAACGACAGGAGAATTTCAGTGATGCTAACTCTGTTTTTACTGTCCGGTGCGTTATTTTTTTCTCTGCTGTGATGGGTAAAACTATAGTAGTGCCAATATGACTCGACATCTGATCTTCCTTTTGACGCGCTGCTGTCTTTTGAAAGAATTTCGCATCCTCTTACCACCCGTAGAGCTATGTTGCCACACTTCGCAAAATGAACTTTGCCTTCAGTCGTGTGAGGGAGTTGAAAAACAAACTGTGGTACACACCCCTTCCCATTCTCCTTGTTGTGTACTGCTGAGAGGAGCTTGAAATAGAGGAAAATCTTATTCTCGCCCTGTGCCTTTCGTACTTTCAAAAACAATACAGGTAAAACATTAAAAGGCGAGAAACACGATTACTAATTAAATAGAAATTCGAAATTCCAGAATTCCGGAAAGTGGGAAATCTGAAATATGTGAATTTCCGAATGTCGGTCATCACCACCAAATGATAGAAGTTTGAATTTTATTTATGTCCTTTAGGCACCTAAGGCTCAGGTCGGGATAGGGCAGGGGAAAGAATTCGGGAAGGTGTTGACCAGGGCCTATGTTGAAGATGCCACCCCGGCATTTGCCTGGTGTGACTGAGGGGAAAACCCTGGGAAAACCTCAGTCAGGATGGTTGGTCGCTGGGATCGAACCGACGACCTTCCGAATGCTACGCCAATCAAATGATAGAAAAGAACGGTCCACCGCCAACTGGCAGCACAAGACATGTTATTTTGAGTACAATTAACTCTTGCTGGCTCAGATGTAAAACAGTGTAAAAAAAATCTTACGATGAACGCCTGAGCCTGAGGTGCTTAAGGACCATAAATAAAATTAAAATGCTTGTGTTAAAATTTTATTTCGGAAAGTCAGAATTCCGAATTTGAACTCGATTGCAGAGACTAGATAAAGTATGATGGGATGATTGGTGGAATGAAGAAAGTGGGGAGAAACTGAAGAACCCCAAGAAAACCCATGAACACGGTGTTTGTTCACCACAAAACTCACATGGCAAGAAGAGGAATCGAACCGACGACCCTACGCGCAACAGGTAAGCGCTTTACCATTGAGTCACCAACTTTCCGAATTCCGGAATTCCTAACACCCCTAGTAGACTCTAACTTTCCAGAAGCAGCAGCTGCTCTCTCCGTTGCTCATTCTATGGGAAACACTCAGTGGCCTGAACTTTTCTCATCGTCACAAAACGTTATCACTTCGCTCTTTTTTTCCTCACTGCGTACCACAACATTCTTCTTTCCAGCCATCGTTACTTCAACTGAACCTCTTGTTAAATCTGGCAATAGCGTTACACATTCAAGACTCCCTCGGTTATCGCCCCGCTGAACCCTTATTGGTTCAACGCGTGGGTGTGTCGAGGGTGTGTGTTTTAGTTCGCATTTTTGACACAGCTCAAGTCATCTTGGCAGCACTAGAAGACCTCTATCACAAACTAAAAAAAAAAAAAGGAGTAAACATTCACAAGCCCGTCGTTTATATTGGAAAAGGCATAAACTCGAATGTGATGATGTAAATGCGATTACAGTGAACTTGCAAGATGCCATAGTTCAACATATCGTTAATGAAGACAATAGCTCTTCGAGTACTCTAAAGGAACCTGACATCGCTAAACAACCTAGCAGCTCTCTAGCAACTTACAACAGGAAGATAACGTTAATAATAGATAAGAATATTTAATTAGTTGATTGTTTGGCATTGTATACTACCAAGCGTGTAAAAATATTTCCAATGAGAAATTCTCTTAATCTCAGAAACAAAACATTTAAATATTGTTTCATATAATATATGTGGTATTGTTTCTCATGCACTTTTATCAATAAATAGACTCTTTCCCCCACCACCAAAAAACGAAACGCAATAAAACCCAGCCAATATTCAGCTTTCAAAATTTACTTCAAAACTTGATATGACAGTTCATTGATAAGGTACTTTGTTTAAATCGTTGCGAATTTCTGTTACCAATCGAAAACATTGACAGCATACAAGATTTCAAATAAAAAAACACTTAAAAAAATGCTAAAAATTGGATTTATTAGCTGCATTAGTAAATAAGGTTTTATTTTGCCATGTAAGTTACTGATTATTTATTTATTTATACGCGGCTTTTGTCCAAGTAAGGCTTCTTTTTAACTGTGTAAAGGTAATGGGGATTATGTACAGTTCATGGGAATTTATATCCAGGGAAGATTTTGTCTTCGGGAATCGAACCCAGGACCTCCCGAAGACAAAGCCAACGCTCTACCAGCAGAGCTATATTGCTCGGTGAACACTAATTCGGAGTAAGAGGATGAGGAAGTAAATTGAACTTGTCTTACTGAATTGTAGAAAATCTCACTGAGGATGGCCAGCCATCAGAGATGAATTCAGGGGGTGGTCCGGGGGGAATGCCCTCCCTGAAATTAAAAATTCTCCCCTTGGGTGAATTTGCCTCTTATATTCCGCAAAGTTGTGTTGATGTTGATGATGGGATGACGGGATGATGATGATGACGCTCTATAAGACGGGAGCTACAGTATAACGTGGGATCCGAACCACTTGTGTCCGCACCGGGAATCGAACCCGTAACCCCTTGTTTCATATTTTGACATGCATAATGTTCATAATTTTACATTTATAATCATCATCAGCGACCTCAAATATATAAAGAAACTAATTTTCAGCCCATTTGGATAATTTTGATATAATTTGACATGACACATTGTATCCGCTATTTTTACATTTTGCATTTTGACTTCACAATCGCAATCAGCGACTTCGAACAACAATTTGAACGTAATATCATGCACAGTGAACAGTGTTTTCATATTTTGACCAGCTTTTTGGGATTTCAGTTTCGTGCAACGTTCCGAAAATATGGTTACTATACCATAGAGGCTAGAGTGATTATATTACCCCTCGCTTACTCGGTCTATGGTTGTCTCTCTCAAAATAGCAAAGAGAGAAAAGGAAGGAAAATTCGGATATGGTTAATGACCTGGTGTTATTTGTCCTGAGGGTATTGAGTATGGCTGCAAGAAACCAGTTTTGAGTGGGTTGGGGGTAGTTTTGAGAAAATCATTTCAATCAGTACAAGAGTAGAGAATATAATAACTTTGACAAGCACTTCGTTTTGAATGACTAGCAATCTATTATCTCCTGCACAACACATAATTATTTCATGTTTAGTTTAAACGTTTCCATTATCCCTTTCCATAATTTTGTATTGCATGTCGTTACGAAAGAATCACAATAGGGTAAGACACGGATGGCTAAAAAAAAAACAAGTGAATATCGAATATAGGTACCATCCCTGTATTTGCCTGGTGTGACTGATGAAAAGACCTGGAAAATCCTCGGGTAGGAAGGACGCTGCCAGGGCCTTCCGATTGCTACGCCAACATTCTAATAACGTAGCTACGGCCTATCGGTTCGGCAGGTTTAAACTTAGAAACTACTAACGGTTATAATATTTTTCAAATTTTAAGATCTTTAGACATCTATGGAACATGGTATGTCCATATAGTATGGTATGCGAAACTAGCGGACGGTGTCTTAGTTAAGGTACCATCCTGAAGTTGGTGTGGTGAACTGAAGGAAACTGAAGAACCTCATTCAGGAGAGTCGGCAGCATGATTCGAACGCACGTACCTACCCATTGCGAATCCGAAAATAAATGATAGAAAAAGATACATTAGATATTCAAAAATCTAGCGTAAATTACGCCTTCATGCTTATATAATGCTTCAACACAACGGAACTATGCTCATTTGCAGGGCATGCATGCATGCAGAATGCACTAGACGAGATGACTGGAGAATGGAGGGGACTGCATAATGAAGAACTTCACGGACTGTATCATTCACCAGATGTAAAAATAATGAAATCGCGACGTCTAAGGTGGGCAGGCCACGTAACTCGGATGGGGGGAAAACGAAGATTATATTCTGGTTGGAATATAATCAGAAGGAGACCATTGGGGAGACCGAGACATCGTTGGGATGACAATATTAGAAACTGTCATGCATTTGTATATTTTCTTTTTTATGTTAGTTATTGCTCTTGTTCATGAAGAATACTAGGATAACTGAAATTGTTACTTTTACTGCTGACTGAAACCAATATCTCTCAGTAAGGAACTTCCTCATTGGATGTGTGTTTTACCTTTGAATTTTCTTTTCTGGGCTGAATTTGCAACTTTGGTCTAAGTCCGTCAAATCTGAAGGATCACGTCTCTCCGTGACTACTCTTCAGAGGCTTAGGAAGTAGTGGTCAGGGGTTTTATTGTGATACCATCCCAGCATTCACCTGATCAACTGAAGAAACCCCTAGATACAACCAGTGTCGGACTGGCCAGGGCCGGAATCCCGGCCAGGACCCCACCCTCAACTTCGTTTTTTTAAAATAAATTTTTAATCCTTATGTAAGTATCTACAACATAACATAAAGAAATTTGGGCCTACATTAGATGCACGTCATTGAGTATTACCACAGACATTAGAAAGATAACTGTAGATCTTACTACATCCA
Organism: Lepisma saccharinum; assembly: GCA_022664845.1. Lineage (NCBI taxonomy): Eukaryota > Metazoa > Arthropoda > Insecta > Zygentoma > Lepismatidae > Lepisma > Lepisma saccharinum. The sequence continues at coordinate 9,992 of JAGDQP010061289.1, forward strand.
GAAGGTCCCCAATACCTTAGGGGCTCCTTCCCGAAGGTTGCTGCGATGTACAACAGAAACAGCATCTAGAAAACATGGCACACCCGTCATTCTCGTTCAATTTTGATGATCATTATAGCCTGAATTTACATTAGAGCAAAGAGAATGGGGCCCCTTTTCAGTAACTGAATTTATGTTATCAGTAGGGCTAGGATAATTACACATATTGCATATGTAAATACACATTTAAGGATTTTTAACCTTAAATGAAAATTTCATATGCAGGTGCATTATGTTCGAAAATAAATTGATGATCATATTTTTGTACGCATACCAACACCGAGAATATAATGTATTACTTTTCCTCTTGTTCTCCTCTCTTGCTCTAGAAAATAACACGAGTTATGGAACTGTACTATAATTTGGTTTGCAATATTTTACAAACAATACTTTGTATCTGCGTATACGTTACATGAAAAACTGAAACAAGAATGAACTGTTATTGCTACTTACAAGTATATAGTTTTATTATTCATATACAGTGAAACTTCTATATAGTGGACAGTAACGGGGAACGTAAAGCTGTCCGTTATTAGGAAGTGTCCGCTATTCGGAAAAAGCTTAGGATGCAACACAAGAAAAATTGGAGCATTTGTAGCCAGACGAAGATAAAATGCACGAGACGCCAGACGCAGGTAAAATACATTCCCGATGAAAGGAAAACAGTTTATCCCGAATCTTGTTCATGAAAGCTTCGTCTCTTCTTATCCTCAAGACAATCATTTCTTTCGGGATATACACAACTAAGTCACACCGTTCCACTTTCACGCAATGTAACTGTGTCTGTATTTGGTAGTAATACGGGTGTTTTTTGGAAAGTGTGATTTCTTCTTTCTGTGTTTTCTCGTCAATCTTCTTGCATAATGGGAAGTTTCGCACAATGTCGCAAGCTTGCGAAATACTGTCACAATTTCTAGCTGAATAAGGACACGAAACAGGTGTTTCCAGACTATTTCATCTAGTGTTGCCGACGAGACGAGATTTAGGCTATCTCGTCTCGAAAATATCTTGTCCACAGTGTCTCGTCTCGAAAAGATGAATACTTGGCATTACGAGAGCTCTGTCTCGTCTCGTTTTCGATAGGCATTTTTTCTGTCTCGTGTCGTTTCGTGACATTGCGTAATTACCCCATCGTCACATACCCTTCTCTCTCACTAATCACAATAATAGTTACGGCATAACGGCCTTCAGAACCTTATTTCTCTAAACTTCTAGCCCAGAATGTCATACTACAAGACCCCATTCCCATTTAAGAAAATCAATCAAGATTCAATATGGCAGACTTCAAGATAGCGGCCATGAAGAATATACCCTCCACAAAGTAGCGCCGTGCCCATTACTATGTATTTGCTTGTCTTTTTTAAGCAATTTAAAAGTATAATGGTATTTCAATACTTTTATATCACTCTACACAAACAAGAATGTGACTATTGAATCTGACAATTGTGCTCGGGTTGCCAAAATTTGCATGCGTACATATTTTGACATCCTAATCATATAGCGCAAGGACAAATCATAACTTTTTCTGTCCCATCAGAATGTTTGTTTTGTTAGTATTTGTATGCCATTCTACGGATTCTACCCAACTCTACACTTGTACCAGTGTGGGTCTCCGCTGATTATGAGTACAGCGACATGCAGCTATCAGTGTCATTTGACTGTCTGTCATTGTAATGCGCGGTATTGAGTGTAAACTAGCGCCAGATATTCATAAATAGTGTACGAAAAACAATGCTATTCACAACTTTTCACCGGGACAGTCCCCGTTTTGAGGAGAAGTTCCGGCGGACCGGGCGGTTTCTTCTTTTGTCCCGGTGAGATGAAAAGTAATGGCGTGTACGTGTATAATTATCATTGCTAATTTACGTATTTATTTATTTATGTTTTGAATTACACAGTAGCAAGGTTAGAGTCTCCCTTACACCTAACTAATACCAATAGCTAATTACACTAAAATAAAACTTCAGCGTAACAAATGAACATTTCGAGATTGCAATAAAAAAGGAACAATATATATATATATATATATATATAT
>JAGDQP010061290.1:0-12065 GCA_022664845.1 Lepisma saccharinum
AAAGTGCAACTTACCAGATTAATATGGTGTCGGGCCACCTTTCGCCTTCAGAACAGCCTTGATGCGACGTGGGATGGAGGCATAGAGGTCGTGAATGGTAGCAAGTGGAATATTACACCATTCCTCGTGCAGGGCATCGGCCAGTTCTGTGAGAGAGGATGGAGGTGGAAATCGTCGCCGGAGTCGTGTTTCCAAGATGGACCACAGATGTTCAATTATGTTGAGATCTGGGGATTGGGCGGGCCAGGGGAGGTGTTGAACTTCATCCCGATGTTCCTCAAACCACGCTGCAACAACTCCAGCTGTGTGAATGGGTGCATTATCATCCTGGAATATGGCGTCATTGTCCGGGAACAACATCCGGACCATAGGATGCAAGTGGTCTCCTAAAATTGCGACATAATCGTTGGCAGTGATGCATCCGCGAAGTGTGACCACAGGACCCAATGAAAACCATGATATTGCGGCCCACAGCATCACCGTGCCGCCGCCATGTTTCACAGTTGGGCGGAGACACTGCAGATCATACTCTTCTTTGGGCGTTCTCCACACATAAACACGGTCCGTGGTTTGGAATAGGGTGAATGGTGACTCATCCGACCATACCACACGTTTCCAGTCGTCAACGGTCCAAGTTGCATGGTCGCGGCACCATTTGCGGCGTGCCAGAGCGTTCTGGTCCCTGATGAGAGGTTTGGCCCGTGCAACACGACCCCGTAAGTTCATGTCATGTAATTCGCGGCGGACTGTGATTGTCGAAACAGGTTGGGGGAGGTGCTGATTGAGTTCCTCCGTCACTTGCGCCGGAGTGGCACGACGGTTCCGCGTGACAATGCGCTTTAATACCCGGCGTGCCCTGTCACTGATGCTTTTCTTCCGCCCACTGTTCCGCTTCCCCGATGTGGTTTTCCCGTGTGTTGTGTAGGCCGTCATCACCTTCGACACTGTCCCTGGCGACACACTTAACACACTAGCCACTGCCGTCACACTCACTCCACGTAACCGCGCACCAACAATTTGCCCTCTTTGAAACTCTGAGAGGTCTCCCATTTTACACTACCTCCGTCTGCTACAGCCACTGCACACTCCTGTTCCACGACGCCTGACGTAGTATGGAGACCGACCTAACACACCACCACCAGCAGTCCGGCGCTGCGGTCGCCACGACACCACTGCCAACCCATACATCTGACGTGTTGCCAACTACAGGTGTTTCCATTATTCTGATAAGCATCTGTATATATATATATATATCAGGCACGCACAAACATACACACTTATCCCATGTCTTCCAATTTATCTTCTTTTGAGGTTAGATTTGTTAAAAACAACACTGCACGATGTTTCTATCTTTCGCTTTTCATTTAGTCGTTTATTCTAGTAATATAACTTTCACACGCTTTGCTTCACTGGGGACGCTGCGCCCCCATAGGGGAGGTTTGCCCTATTTATTGTAACCTACTCTCGGTCATACACCTTCATACCAAATTCATTTTTCTAGCTTCAGTGGTTTGAAAAATGTTTTTTTGGGCGGCCATTTTGGATTAAATATGGCGACTTTTTCAAAATGTTGTAACATGTTCCTAAACTACTCGTGCCTAAACCCTTTATGCCAAATTTCGTATGTCTAGCTCAAACGGTGTTGAAAATTTTTTGGGGGTCCGCCATTTTGGATCCAAGATGGCGTCTTTGGATATATTTTGTAATATTTTCTTAACCTCCTAATGATGATATACCGTCATACCAAATTTCGCTTCAGTAGCCCCCAGCGGTTTAGTCTGTGTAAATGGGTTATTGGCCGGCCATTTTGGATCCAATATGGCGACTTTTTCAACATTTGAGATTTTTCCCTTTACCTACTAGTGATGGTGTATCCTCATACCAGATTTTGTGTTTCTAGTTCCAGTAGTTTGATGAGTGAGTCAGCTAGTCAGTGACCATGGGGCTATATAGTATATTGTAGTCTAAAAACTGAATAAAAAACAAGGGGATAACTTCGGGCAGGATTTTTTTTAATATTGAAGAAAATACGTTTGACTATAACTTAAAATAAGTCTGAGAGTGGAACAACATAATTTTTTCATATCGTATTTTCAAGATTTTAATTAATAAAAATCAAAAACAATTATAGTTTCACTAATAATAATTTATATTTCATAAATTATAATTTCGTAACTTTTTTTTATATATTCTACGTACTTTGATTCCATTTTATTTGATTATGATCTGCTTCAATCTAAAGTTTTTATACAACATTCAACATGTGCGTCGTTTACTTCCTCAGTAACACAATCGATTCCAATCGATCAAAGGTAGCTTTGCGACTCCTATTCTGGGACAGGTAAAAGGAAATAAACACTTTCATAAGTAATTTCTGACCATTACAGATGTACTGTAACCAACCCAACATGAAAAAAATCCCTAACTATTTACTTCTTTTGGACTTTTGGCCAGCTTTTTTGGAATCGGTCGCACTGTGCGCTAGGATCGAACCCACTACATCCCTAATGCTACGCCAACGCTCTACCACTGACCTACGGCAGCTCGGTTGTCACAGCAGGAAAACAGCATTTTGTGCCGGTACGTGTTAGTGAAGAAACCTAAATTGTCCCCAAAGTGGAGCAACTGTGGTTTGAGCTTGAAGTTGGGCCTGAACGGAGTTCCGGCATCGTTAAAATCTATCGTCGAGAGCACCGGCATAAATTAATGAAGGTACAGAGGCAATAATCTCGAAAGTGGTTTCGAAATATGTTTTGACAATAAGCTTAATTTGAACTGTTAGTTATCTTGTATTCTTGTTGTGACAATTTATATTAACTATCGTTTCTTTTTAATATATAATAATAATAATAATTCATCACCAGCGACCATTCTTAAGTATTTAATTTGTTATTGGTTGTAGCTATTATCATGACGATCTCAAATCACATCCTTCATGTTAAAAGGTACATTAGTTATATTTTAGTTACTGAAAAAAATCAAGTAAGAAAATGGCTTTTTATAAATTTATGAGTTTATAATTGCACCGTTCCGCCTAAAATAATTTTCCAACTTCAGCACTGAGCTTAGTACTTTCCAATAATAAGGCTATACGTGATTTGGGCTATTGTGGCTGAATTGTAAAGCTTGTAGTTCAAAATTAGGAATGAAAGTAACAACACCAGACACCCTGTAACAAGTTCCATGACATATAGGACAAGCTTTATGAAATCTAGGCTTACAATAGAACAAACTTACTTTAAGACAGTTCAAAATAAGACAAACTGTATCCCACTTTCCAACCACATGTGTATATTTTCTTTCATCTAATTGAGCAGATATTTTCTATCGGATCGGGAATCACATTTACCCAAACATGTAACTTTCGTATGGTTATTGTGATTTGTCCTTTTATACACCAAGTATTTCAAACTTGCCACGACTTGTGCATCACAATATTCATGAGGTTGTTTCATATCACCGATATTGATGTGAAAACAATGTTAGTTAGTACTTTTGAGGCAGTACAGAAAAACAATTTTAGGAATTTGGAAGAGTAGAAAACAAATTCTGGTTCTTTTATTGAACTCAATATTTTAAAAATAATTATCTTTATGGTATCAGTTTTCCCTTACTAAATTGTCTAGACGTTTTGCATCCTAATGAATTTTATTTTACATACACCAACAATAGAAAAATCAGGAAATTATTGCCTCATCACAGTACACTCACACAGGGACGAATCCAGGGGGGACCAGGTATTCAAGACCCTCTTTTAAAACTCTGGATGGTCAGAGGAGAAAAATAAAACTGTTGGGGTAAGTGCCTCGACTCTGTATACACACAAATTTTGACAGCAACAGGAGTTTTTGACAGTGCATAAAAAGTTGTTACCTGGTGATTAAAAGAAACAATCGTTTACTATCAGCTACTATAATTGTAATTCAACACAAACAGGCTCAAAGGTTACTGATCTCGCAGTTTCGAAATACAGCAAACCACAAAGAATGCACGAAGTTGAAAAAAAGTCTGAAGTGGGAAAATAGGCACTCATTAGGATGATTTCGCAAATCAACACTCCAAATGATCAACATGGGAATGTAGGCATTAATTAAATGTAAAGAATCTGATGTTAATTTACGTTCTTAAACACACGAAACAGTATAGAATTATTTCTTAGTTAATTAGTTCGATAAGCAGTGTTACTAGATGTTATTTGTAAATATCATTTTACACTGTAAACATAGAGTGAAGAATAGTATAGCACTTTTCAGTTCCGAATGCAGGTGGACAAACCGCGAACTAACACATCTACAAACACGGTCACAAACAACAGACACGCCAGTCGAATGGCGAATGCAGTGGTGCTAACTGAAGAAGTTTCGTGTGAAAACACGACCTGAAGCGCTTTGCTATTCTGCTTAATCGCCCAGCTACGAACGTATTATTACAAGAACTGTAATAATAATAATTTGAAAGGAAATACGAACATTATGGTAACTGATTTGGCCAAAGTGTTGAGAAAATAATGGTAAAAAGAGCACTGAAGCATCTGTTTTCACGAACTGTGAATGTTCCCCTTTTGCGGTCGATTGCTTTGGAGATTAAAGAAAACGAGAAGAGAGAATAGACGCACCACGCAAAATGACAACGAACTGAAAAAATGGGTAGAAAGTAGTGGTATGGTTAGGGTTGAATTTCGATTTCTTTGTTAAATGTAAACAGTTCGTAGAAAAATACGAAGTCAGTTATTCTCTGGTTCGGGTTAACCAGGGATTTCGCCAGGATTTTCAATTTGGGGGTATAAAGTCAAAATTGGAAGGATGTTAATAGTCTTGCTCGGTTTCTATCGATTTTGACCATAAAAAAATAAAATTGGGAGCCACAGTATCTCTAAAGACTCTGAAGTTTCCTTCCTTAACAACAATTTCAGATGCGAATCTTTCTATATCAGCTTTCGTTTGATTTATTCCAGAACGAATATCCTTAACACCTGCATGAACACTTGCGATTTTATCCGTTATAAACTGGATAGTATCTCCCCAGCCACATCAATGGTCGGAACGTACACGTACATGCTTATTTCCTTGCCAGTCAACATGAGAGAGATTGACCCATGTTTACACTCTCTCTCTCTCTCTCTCTCTCTCTCTGTGTCGCATGTCGCCCAGCTGTGGATGAAGTGATGTGCATTGAGTAACTTTCTGATCGTCCGCCAAATGCCACCACCGGCTTGACCTTGCTCGCCATTCTACTCCAGTAAAAAGAACATCATCATTGCAAGCATAATCGGGAAACTCCCGATTAGTTTCAGTGAATTTCATGTTCTTTCATAGATGTGTTAGTTGTGTCACTTGTGTAAAATGCGATCAGGAATGCGTAGTGATGGTCACTGCAGAGTTTATTTCCTTAATTTGGACAAAAACACACAAAAACGTATTTCCTTTTCTCTGTTTTTTTTTTTTTTGTGCAGTGACGTCATCATCGGAGTTGATGTGGAAATTTATTCACGCTCAATGCAGGGCCCGAGAGGTGATGGTGGACAGTTGTTAACGTTCAGATTTGAACTCAAGTACTGCATTGGTCATTTCTGAAGTGTTTAGCTGAAAATGGGAGGCCTTTATGAAAAGCGCGGAGAACCTCAGCACAAAGACTACTCGCAACTTGACCACCAAAGGCTGAGGTGACATCTGAGTGCATATCGTCAATTTTAGTTTCTGTTCTGGCTAATTTTTCAATAAATTCGACCAAAGGAAGTGTTGAGTTTGGCAAGATGAGCTACTACAAGTAACTTGGCGAGCGAAATTTCCTCAAAACCTAGTTATTTTTCTGCATATGTGTTATTTTTTGGTGCTTCCATGACCTGAGACAGTTTGGTGTAAAGAAAAAAAGTGTGTGTAAAGAAAAAACGCCAAAAACTGAGTCATCGTATCCAGTACCTTGATTTGTTCGATCCGGCCGACTTTAATAAGTGTGTCCAACAAAGGTGCTTTTTCTATTTTTCAAGTAAAAATTAATAGAAGAATTGAAGTGCCAAAATTGGTATTGGCATCTCGAGCTCGTTTAATATTTGTATATTTGTGAATCGCTGAAATGATGCATATAAAATTCCGTTCATAATCTATAAATGTTTCTATGTCTTCCCCAATTAGGTGATAAGATGCATGCATTAAATAATGAACTAGGTCATAGTATTTAAGCATTTATTGGTCGTAAGTGCGCTTCAGGTAAGAATTGTGATAAATTTTGTTGTGCCATTCGTATTTTATGGTTGAGTTACTGCGCACCGACCAGCGGCGGCAATTTTGTGTTGACAATTGTGACGTCACTGAGGAGCACTGTGTACAACGGTAAATATCTGCGTTGTAGGGTATAGGAGACATAAGTGTCGAACAAAGGAACCTTTCCTTTAGTGGCAGTGAACGTTTTGTGCCTGTACTACCACGAGTACATCATCATTATCAACGACTACTACAACTGCCATCTTATACTCGTATAACTGCAATCCGCAATCCAATTTCTTCTATATTGCTTGTTTGTATGTACTCAAAGCGAAAAAATGCGTAAATAAGCGTGATATTCGTTTATATTCAGTGCAATACCGAAGAACGTAATATCCTTTTCTTAATATTAAATATTCATTATCATTAACGAACAACTGTAGTGTAGGTTGTACCGAGCGACCGTAGCTCAGTTACCAGAGCGTCTGTTTAGCAATCGGAAGGTCCTGGAAACGATCTCAGCGGCCGCATATTCTGACTTTTCCAGGGTTTTCCCTTCAGTCACACCAGGCAAATGCCGGAATAGTACCTACAAACTAGAACCCGACCTACTACCTTCCAACAACATCTCCCCCACCCTGTGGTAGTCTGGGTATAATGCTCATGTTAATAAAGGTCAGTATTCCGATTAATTGAGTTTATCAGAATGTACTGTCACTGTCGTATCCTACGCGTATTCACGCTAGCGTTGGCAGAATAATAACAAAGAAGATTATTGGGATATTAGACATTATAATCTGTTTACTTCTGACTTTTAGGCATCTCTGATTGGTTGGGATAGAGTTGGAGGGGTAGCGGCCAAGGTCTTAAGGTTCTATCCTGGCATTCACCTGGTGAAACTGAGAAACCTTGGAAAAACTCAGTGAGGATGATCAGACGCGGGGGTTCGAATCCGCGTACCTACCTACGAGTCAACTAATTTGGTGTGAGTGTGTCACTTTATATAGATTTTGTCCCGATGATGTTCTGAGCCTAAGATGCCTAATATCCATAAGTCAATTCGTACCCCGATGAAATCCCTACGGACAATATGTAGTTCTTGTGATGCTTCGGACTCTTTCGTAAGATAGAAGTCATACCTCAGATGGTAAAGGAATTAATATCTCAGGTCTACCATTTTGTTCCGATTTATTCTTTCAACCACTTCCCACCAAACGAATACAAGAACAGCGCCGTAATCAAAGCAATATCTCCCTCCTTGCGTACTGCGCATAGCGGGAATAAAATATGTATTTAATGCTCTGGGAACGCTATATTTCGGGGAACTGCACAGCCATAATTTTCAAAGAATTTATTGATTTGTTATTAACTTGCTAAACGAGTTTCTAAGGACTGAAAGTCGATTTTTGGTAAAGTAGGTTTCGAAACACTCCGTTCAATGGACTCCAGCTAGAATTGAACCCGTCACCACGTGCATAGAAAGCGAGCGTGCTAACCTCTTGGCTACTTCGAGTTCTCATTGTCTTTGTGTTGAGGAGATTACACCGCTTCGGAAGTGAATCTTACTTCCTCATCCTGTAATTTTTTTTTCTATATTATTCTTTGTTCAATAGAACTGATTTAATTTATATCATTCAGAAATCTAATAGTCAGGTTGGAGCAGGGGATAAGATAAGATAAGATAAAATTAATTTTATGGGCGGTAACAGCACTATGGCTTACGCCCGTCCCGATACGGGGGAAGCCCCTTATCTTGGTCATATAAAAATTTAGCTGTTAATTAAAATAATATAAAAAGATAAAAGATGAAGATGTAGAAGGTCTTCACTATCAGCCAACTGGTGTAAATGGCCAGTATAACAAGAAAGCCTGTAAATGGCCCTTCACAAGGTAAAACAAAAAGACATTATAAAAGTTAACAGCTAAGGAGCATAAGCATATAAAACAAACGGTAATCATAAAAGTCTCTGCGAAAACAAGTAAAATATTACCGTTTAAGTTTAGGTTTATACCTAGTTTTCCCTTTCCTGCCCACCAGATTAAAATCTATATCCATTAAGTGGTCCTGAATCATGTCTGAAGCCAAAGATGAACTTGGTTCATCGACAGTATGTGCAAACTCTTCCTGAGCTAACTGAGCAGACAGAACGTTCGTCAGAGTCTTTATGCTTGTAGTGAGAGGCGAAGTGCGAACTAACTTCGAGACTTTATACGGACTATAAGTAGTCTTAGCCCGTGGAGTTCTAGAGCTCTGCACAGGTGTTTTTTGTCCCTGACTCTGCGTCGGCATATGGAGAGGAGCCTCCGATTCTTTGGGCGGCTTCGGAGGGTCGTCATGCACATCAGACACTGTTTGGGTTGATACATTAACTGTCTGGGTACCAACCGAGACAGTTTTAACTGCTAGTCTGGCTACAACATGTGAAAACGCACCAGAGGGAAGGGTGCGCTGAGAATCACGTAATCGACGTTTAGCATCACCAGCGGATATTTTCTCTAAGGCCATCAGCTCTCGAATTCGTTTTTCCTCCTGAAATATAGGACAGTCCCGCGACCAGGCCGTGTGTTCACCCTTGCAATTGACACACTGAGGTTTCAGTGATGTGCAAGGATCCTCACCATGGCTACTGGTTCCGCAAATTGCACAAACAGCAGAGGTCGCCTTACACGACGTGCTGGTGTGTCCATAGTGCTGACATTTAAAGCACCGGAGCGGACTGGGTATATATGCACGGACAGGCAAGCAGTAGAAGGCTGCCTTCACGTCCTTAGGAAGCTGTGGCATGGCAAATGTCAAAATTAGCGAGCTCGTGGGTTGCAGCGCGCCACTCTTACGTGTTTTAATCCGCCTAACGTTGACTACACCTTGGCTGTCCAGTTCATTCCTAATCTCCTCTTCAGGGACATCCTGCAAGTCCCAACAAGATACTACGCCCTGGCAAAAGTTCAGTTGACGGTGTGGTTCAACTTGAACTGCGAATGGTCCTAGGGTTTTCAGCTTTAGGAGATTAGTAGACTGTTTATTATTGGATGTCTCGACGAGCAAGGTGCCGTTGCGAAGCTTTTTAACATGCTTAAGTTCACCTGCAACGTAAGTAAGTTGTTTTTGTATTACGAAAGGGGATAACCCCTTCAAACCACTTGGATTTTCCGTTTCACTCATTACTTTAATCACAAGATATCGTGTAATAGACGGTACGATACTTGTCTGTTCCTCTACTGCGATTTTATCTTCTTTGTCACTGCTGGATGCATTAGCTGTATGCGCCTTCTTACTAACATCAGTGACGTTCTCTTCGCTCTCTCTCTCTTCTGTCTCTTTCGTTCTTTCTGCGAAGGCGACTTATTAGGATGTGGTGGAGCCATGATGAATGAAAGCCGTAAATGCCCACACTTCTCCGTCTTCGTTCTGAGGAGCCAACGAGGCTGCCGGGTACTACCCTCATCACCCTTGTCAGCAAGCTGGAAATCGAGGCGAAGTCCAATGACTTGGCGTCGAAATCACTTGTACTCCCGACTGATGGATACTTGGGACACCCACTCCCCCGAGTGTTGGCGAGACCAAAGGTCCGAAGAGCTCCCCAATGGCGCACTTCCCAGTCTCAACGAGCTAGACCATCCAAGAATCTGCTGTTAAGAACTAGGCGTTATCCAATGGTTCCGCCCCCTTTCCCCTGAGCCCAGGGGCCATCGTCAATGCAAGTACATCCTGTCACATCCGTGGTCATTGCGCGGAGGCACAACTCACAGCAAAAGAGGAGATGAAATGATGATGATCATCTGTGGATGAAAATGAGGTGAATGTGAATGGAACTCCTCTGTGCTGGTCCTCCTTTCAAGCAGCGTAGGTGTTTAGCTGCGAGGGCTGATTGCAGCCAGCAAAAGCCAGCTGGACGATGGGTTGGAGCAGGGGAGGGGAATAGTACAGGAAGATATCATCCAGGGTCTAAGTTGAAGGTGCTATCCCGGCATTTGCCTGGTGTGACTGAGGAAAACCCATTGACAGACCTCAGTGAGCTTGGTTGGCCGCTGGGATTGAACCTTCGACCTTCCGAAAGCTAAGCCAACACTCTACCACCGAGCTACGATAGCTCTTTCGTAATTATACTACGTGTTTTATCTCTTTAATTGGCGTAAACGGGACTCAAACTCGTCATATTTCGGTTACTAGTACGGTATGCTAACCTCTGGAAACATCGTGTGATTGATTATCTTAAAAGAACGACAATGGACAATGTGCGATACAATATGTTACATTAGATATAGACTTCTCACTACCCTTCTAAGACCAATGTCTAACGTACGTTGTGTCCTGCATCTTCCATTAAAATACGAAAAATAGTTTCTTGCACATTCCTTTCTTTAATAGAAAATCAACTAACAGGTATCTCGACCTACCCTTACACTTTCTTTCATAAAGGACTTATATAGTATTCGAATCTTATTCTGCATTGGAAACACTGCTTCTGACAACGAGTTGTCCCTGTAAACATGAATGTTTTGGTGATACTAGCGCCATCACAACAAATGCATTCCCAACTGAAATAAGCTTTACAAACCGCTATGATTGTTATTTACTATGTTCTACACTGTTAGTATCCTGAGATTTAAATATTATTTTGAGACAATAATAAGGTATGAATGACTCCTATTTTAAGGAATAATTTAGTTCGCCTGATACTAGAAGACCTATAAAATTAAAATAGGTATCGTGAGCGTGTAACAGTCCATTTTATAAGCTAATATTTCTTTACCACGAGCTTAAATCAAAATTACCACTAATAAACATGGTAATAATAATAACATTAATTGCAGTGGTAGGAGATGTTGATGATGATATTGAAAGTTGTATGATTTGCATGAGTCTATCAATTTTCACAGAATTTGAAAAGACTGCTACTGTGATAATGGTAAATTGTTCACGGAAGGGACCTCAGGTGAGTACTAAATTAATGCGTGACTAAAACTTTGAAGTGACCGCAGGTGAAATTCAAACTAATCAAACAATCGCTTTAAAATGCTTCTAACAACTGGTGTACGGTATACTGACAGTCCTTCACGAGCGCTGAAGACTGACATTCTTAGATTTTGAAATACCCACTCCACCATGCAATAATTGAGACTACTGAATATGACCTTCTATCCACGGAAAAACTGCTTCTCTGGTCACGCAATTTCGGTTCCCAAGTCCTTCCTCCCTCTTCTTTCTTTCCTTCCTCATCTAACTCAAGTTTGTTTCATCACAGAATGGCAGAAGTAACTCGAATTCATGAAACCACTTCTTTCTCAATGAACACGGGATAAAGACGCCATAACGGAGGACTCAATAACCATATATTTAGTTACCTTCCAAAACGTAGACCATATTGCTCTCATAAACATAAATTCTAAAATATTTTTACCGTATTACTGGAAATGAACAAGCAAAAAGTATTGGTACAGTACTGGATTTCGCAAGCTTTGTGGGGACAGCGAGGAGGTGGGAGTTGTTCATGCATTTAGTGTTCTTTATTATAGATCGCAGTGTGTACACGATGCGTTGTGCTGTGCCTGAAATTGTAATATACCAGAGCTGAAACGGGCCACCAAGTCAATCGGGTCAAGTTTCGGACCGGGTCTAGGCTTCATACTAGGTAACCCTAATAACAAAACAAAGTTTTTAATTAATGCCTTGCGTTCGAATAGTGTTTCTGTCAGGGGTGACCAGGACCGGAGACGTTACCATCAGAGTACGAAAAATACGACGCCAAAATTCGAAGTTAATTATGTTTCCCGGACCGAGTCATTCGAGTCGAGTTTCGGACCGCGTCGCCTATGTTCGGGTCAGGCCGGGTCACCAAAGGTTCCAGCTCTGGTATACGCGTC
>JAGDQP010061291.1:0-12065 GCA_022664845.1 Lepisma saccharinum
ATGAACAATCAATGCCTATCACATTCACACAAGACTCAAACACTAGGTGAATACTAATTCAACTGAATGAGACTGACCTATCAACACAATTCATAGCAACTGAGACTGTAAATAAAGGACTAAAGGGAGGATGAATAAAAGCAACTCTGATAATATTGCGAAACAAAGAACCCCACACACGTACGCTTTAGAAACCATATACTGAAGAACAGAGACACAGGAAAGGAAATGATTCTGTTTTCCCTTCACACTTTCTTCCGAAAAAGACACGAAGAAAGTTATCAAGTGAAAGGGGTTTCACTAATGCAAATACATACAAAAATTCGGAATCCACGAGAGAGAAAATCGAAATGAGGAGAAAGAAATTTCCTGCCGAATTGATACTGACTACTAAAACGGACACGAACTGTATTCCCATGTGTGTACCAATATTGCTTTAATTTTCAGTTTGGTGTTTCCAATTTTTTTTTTTTTTTAAAAGGAAAATGCACGGAAGGGTTAACAGAAGCTGTAGCGAGAGAGGGACCACCAAAGAGAGAGAAACAAACAAATAAAAAAAAGTACCGTTACCACCATCACCATACGAAGATCGGGGATACGGTGCAGTCTGTAACGTAATCAAAGATTCAGTGACCTCTACACCACATACTTTATAAAAGATTCAACGTTCCGAACGAAAAAAGAAGACGACGAGAGTGACCAAAGCTTGGAGTTCCTTCCTCTGACATGGAAAACTAGTCTGTGTGTGTTTCTCTCCCCTGCCTCTTTTTCCTATTCCAAAACGTATCTTGACATTCACTGAAGTTCGCTTCAGAAAAGAGATCAGATACAGTTTTGACGGACAGTGATACAGCAGCTGTATTTCACGCACGAGGTTTTCCTGATTTTTTTTTTCTGATCAGATCTGTCTGTCAAAATGGCAATTTTTATCTTTCCTCACATGCCCGATTTTGATCGTCAGCCATTTTGATGCAACTCTTTGAAACTTTTCCTACCCAGCTTGTCGGTCCTTCCAATATAACAATCTTCTAAGGAATACGGCAAAATCTAAATATTGTGAACAACATACTGTCACTTATTATAAACATGTAATATATATATATATGCTACCATCACTGATCAGCTTTTCGGAATCTCTGGAGTTCGGTTCGCTTGCACTCTGGTTATTGTTGACCTCGCTCTGAAAACGAATCTTCAATCCTTACGTTAAATAAATTAAATTTGTAGGTACGCCACTAAGGTTAGCGTCCAAGAAGTAGTACTTCTATCACCCATGTGATACATTTTGATACAACAAAAATACCTATCGAAAAGCTATGTTTTCCCAGTTACTTGTGCGGTCTACGGCGGTAGGCTAACGACTCGAAGGTCCTGGCAGGGGCATGGGTGTGGATTTAAATGGCTAAAGGGCGAATCGTGACGGGCCGAAGTCCAAAGTTATTAGACTGGCCCATATAAAAATAAAGTTTTTTGTTTTTTCATCTACCTGTACAAATGACCGGGTTTCTTTACAATCAGCTATTAGCTCGTAGTTCTTTACTTTTGATACAACAGAGATACCTATCGAAAAGCTATTTTCTCCAGCTACCTGCGCAAATGACAGGGTTCCTTTACAATCAGCCATTAGCTCGTAGTTTGCAACTTCTGATATAACAAAGATACCTATCGAAAAGTTATGTTCTCCAGCTATCTATGAAAATCCTCCTTTACAATCAGATATTAACTCGTAGGAGACACTTATCGAAAATTATGCTCTCCAGCTACCTGTGCAAATGACAGGGTTTCTTTACAATCAGCTATTAGCTCGTAGTTCTTTACTTTTGATACAGCAGAGGTACCTATCAAGAAGCACTGTTCTCCAGCTACTTGTGCACATGAGAGGGTTCTTTTACAAACAGACATTAGCTCCTAGTTTGCTTCTAACACATGCACGATCAAATAGGTGAATTCTACTGGACTCCGTATGACCTTTTCAAACGAGTCAATCGATCATCACCTGAACGATGTAAAAGTATGGTAAGTCAGTCTTGAGTTCCAGAAACAATGAAAACGGCGTCTTGAAAAATAGATTTTTGTTCATACTGTTCATTCATGTGTACACTAAACCAAAAACCATGTTTAATCATAAACATGAACATTTTCAGCAAGCAACGAATAACACGTAAACTAAGTAAAAAGTATAAACTAATTCGGTCATAAAAGTTCCCGGTTAAGGATCCGGCTGAGACTTCAGACCACTGTAACAGCTTACGAAGTTCTGTCAAACACTAGTGAAGCACTTGATAAGATAGGCAGATGATTTAATCAACGAACTACTAACGATATATGATACGACAGATGACAAGCACCAAATATTTTCATATATCCTGGATTAATAACTCCGTCCACCTGGGTTACGGCTGTGTGGTCAGTATGCGCGCCCCCTGACCACGAACAGGCGTATCAGGGGTTTTCTAGACCGAGTGTGGCCGTCACGTCTTTACTCACTTGACTCCCCAGTTTGCCTCACGACGTTGGGTGGACGCCGAAAATTGGAATTCCAGCTGGGAACTGAACCCGGGACCACCAGGACGTGAGTCCAACGCTCTACCACAAGACCATGGATCCCCTCCAAAGAACATTCAGGTTTCTTTTATATGATCACGTCTACAATTTGTTGTATAAAAGACAAATACATGATTCATACTTATAAGCACACAATTCTGAATTGCGCATCTACCTTTAACATGATTTACGGTACATACTGCAGTGTCAACACCGCATTGCATAGTCCAACTAACACAACCATCGAACATGAAATGAAGAGAGCATGATACACTGCAGAACCATTGGCAGCTGTGAATATGACGTTGACAGAGAGAGTCATTGAAGATATTTTGAATGAGAAAGAAATGGTGCTCTTAAAAACTGATGCTGGTGTTCAAAAGCTCAGGGACCTCTCTCGCTCTCCTTCCAACTTTTGTCTGTTTTCTCATTCCTACTATTCTTTTCTCTTCTTTTTTTAAAAAAAAAAAAAATAATAGAATGGAGCGCTGTCGGCAATATGGAGATGCCTGATTTTTGCAGAAGGTATCTTCGAGCATATCTTGGCGTTATGCCAGCGAAGAGCCATCCTCCGTATTTTTTGAAGAGAGAAACGGAAAAGTGTGAAAAATCTTTCTCTATAAAAGGAACTGGCAAGAACCTATTTCCCTGCTTCGGTCCCTTGTATGCATCCAGAAAGGTTAAATATGAACTTCTTTCGGAACGCTGTCTGGATATAATCTTTTTAAATTTTCTCAAATCACGTCAACCAGCAAAGGATATTTTTACCGTTATGTTGGCTTCAGAAAGACGACCAACACTTCACATTTAAGCACACATTGTACTTCCTATATTTTTTTTTATCGAATCTCGAATCCCAGAATCGATGTACACTTAAGTAACATATACGTACTATCATGAGGAATAGTAAAGCGCGTTCGTCTCAATCGTGTTTTTTTTTTTTCTGCTTTCGGACACTTCTAATAATTGCTTGCCCTCGTGTGGCCAGTATGACAAAAGGGTCGTTCAACTCTCACCGAGATTTTTTGTTTACTGAGCAGCTGTGATGATACACATAGCGCATGCGCAACAGTGTAACTCCGAGGAACAAACGCTGTCAAGAACACGAGTCTACGAATGACTAAACAGTTTAGTAAAGGCTTAGAGATAGTGACAAATCGACCTCATGCACATGTTAAGCGAACTGCAGTCACATCAGTGGAATTTCTAGCGAAAGGGCCCAACAATAAATGCAACTATTATTTCACATTGCTCCAGGCTGCTATAAGGAAATTAGGAAACCGTCAGAAGATGGCACTTGTGTTTTAACGCTCGAGGGAGGGGGGCGGATTCTTTAACACTAGTATAGTTTGATGCTTCTACTTCCGACCTGGAAATAAATCCCGGTTTAGGGAAAGTTCCTAGAAAACAAGGAGCTCGTTCAAAGTTCCTTATCACTGATAGGAACTTGGGAGCTTCCAGGTGTCTCACTCTTCTACACCCATCGCCAATCTCTGGATGAGAGTAGTGGCTGTTCGTGGCAACAGTTTCGGCGATGACGACACGGGCTTTCTTCTGAATGGCCGATATTGCTGCACTGTTATAAAGTATGGTAATGAAGAATTAACTGGAAAATAGCCAGAGTAACTTCTAAACAGTAGTTGAGTCAAATCTTACGACTGTACATTTTAAAGAAGCCGCCCTCCGAATCTTTGGTAATACTGGTGGAATGTACTACCTAGTTTAAGATCGGAGAAGCTGGTGTCCAAAACAGGACCTTAACACATTTTTAGGACCATTTAGCGATCTTGATTTCTTCCGAAGAAGGCATCGCCAACAAGACTATTGGAATAATTTCCTACAACGCTCATTCAAAGAATATTCTTTTGGTGATGGTTGCAGATGAGATATCTAACACAGAAGAACATTCTAAATAAGTTGGTGGAATAAGCCAGTTTTCGCAGTAAATTCTGAGTTTATTCATACCATAAAACTAGTAGGAAGTGCATGATCGCTCAACCATTTCTTCTTTGATGCATAACGGAGAACTTGAGATCAATTCTGGAATACCAGCGCTATCATATCACACGTAAGCTGTTGATCGGATTGAGGTGATCAATGCAGCTACAGCAGTTTGCGGAAAGATCAAAGAGAGGAACTTAAAGGCTACAGTAGCTGTTAAGACTGCATCCAGAATTCGATACGAAAGCCTCAGTAAAAGCAGCTGAAGAAAAACAGTAAATAACTCTGACTGTACGTACTCATGTGGTAGTGTGAGGCTCAATGTGCAGACACAGCACACAATCAGTCCTGGGTTCGCGAATATTGGTTAAACAAAGATCTGATGTCTGTAGATATGAGAATGTTTACCATTTCAACTGTTTTCGTAAGTATTAAAGGATACAATTATAAGAGACACCGGCAGTATAATGGAATGGCTGAACCTAATATAAAAACTTACGGGGGCCGCTGACAAATCAAGAATAGTTTTCTAAAATTCTTCGAAAAAAATAGTATGTCGACACTTTGCAAGAGGGTAGGAGCATGAAGATGATTTTTTTTTTCTTTATTAGGAAGAAAAAAAGGCAACCTTCGTCTTTTATTTTCAATTCTTAACCCTTCGGGGCATACTCGAAGTCAAAGTACCAACGAATGAAATTTCCCTCACCGTGAAATGTACTTGGGAAATCTTTGAATATTTCATGAAACGCACTGAGAGAGACAGAGTATCTGCTATATAAAGAGGAACAGAAGAAAGGTTATTTTCAACTTGAGTATTACACAGTGTGTGTCAGAGGGGGGAGAGAGAAAGGTGTCTCGTGCAGCATGGAGCGGACACGCATTCACAAGGCAGGCAGCTCTTTTCGTAGGATGGTTAAAAGGTCAAAGAGAGAGGTTAAAGGATAAAAGAATAGAGATAAGGACAACGTAGCACGTCAACGGGTTTGTCGTCACTGCAGTTCCAAGAAAGCGTGACAATCTCTCTCTGTTTCTCTTTCTTTCTTCTCTCTTAGTGTGTGTTTATGAGAGAAAGAGAAAGAAAGAGCAGTAGAGTCAGAAACTTGTATGAACCACACCAAATATTTATAAGATCACGTAATGGAGCCAGGACACATGAAAATAAAAGAAGTTAAGAGGGAAAAACAAAGCAACACAAACACAACAAGAAATTGTTGAGCACGAGACAAAAGAAATTCGACCATAAAATTATTCAGTCACGTATAAAGACCCATTCACACACTATACACATGACATACGGAAACGGACAAATATGTACTGGAATATGACAAAAATGCAACTTGGTGGAATCAGAGGTCAGTGTTATATTTTGAATTATCGAGACCTGGAATTCAAGACCAGGTTATGTCATAATTCCTCGCCCTCAAATCGCTTGTCTAAAATTTTTAAAATGCCGAAATTCAAGAAACGACAATCTATGGCGGGAGGGTGGATCAGTTTACGTATACTAAAATTGGACCACACTAAATCTCGATACAGCATACACGCTACTGAAAACCATTTTCTACTAGGATGGAAACACTTTGAAACTGATGATGAAAGAAAGCAATGTAGCAACATTGTTCATCCGATTTGTGGTTTGGTTATATTAGTAAAAGTATCATGATCGATATTTCCATTCAATCTATTTCAATGACGGAACAGCCTAATACATAGCGCACTCTACCCATAGATTTTACCATGTGACAATGTAATCCTCCTCCGAAACGCGGAGGAGTTCGAGGATGATTCACAATCTGCTTTGTTAACTCTTAAAGATTGTAATTACCAATTATAGGATAGTATCTTAAGTTAGGCCGAGTATGATAATTAATATGGAAATCAAATATAAATCTGTGATGGAGAACAGTAATAATTTATTCAACATTTATTTATATTCCTGGGCTTAGGTATTCAATGTCAATGTTCAAATTCAGAACTATATCAAATAGTCTGTTGTTGTTAAACAAAGTAACAGTTTGCAGTAATCCCAATAATATCACCATATTTGATCACTTGACACCTACAGTGGACTGCTCACATCTGTAGACCTGTGAGAGGGGTCTTGGCTAGTCCGCGGGGTGCAGTGGGAAGTTCCCAAGCCATCAGCGACTTTCAGCGGGCAGCGTTAGTGTTTATCGAGAGTTCATTATTGACGGGGCGCTCTCTCATATACAGTCACTTTATAAATTCTTCAATTGGCGGGCCTCATGCTGTTCTTTTTAGTCGTGCATAAACCAATTTTTTTTTTATTTTTTGTACGAATTGTTTAAGAAAAGAATGTAGGCTATTTTTTAAAAAAATCTATATATTTTTTTTTACTACTTTTAGTATTCAGTTTGCTTTGATTGCGACGTGTCAGCGTCCAATGCCACAATGTCAATGCCTACCTCATCATAACCATGCGGCCCTGGCTCAGTTGCTAGAGTGTTGGATTTGCATTCTGGAAGCCCTGGGCTCGATACCAGCTGGCCATTATACTGACTCTTTTTAACGGGCTTTCCTCTAATACCATTCAAATGCCGGGATAGTACATTCAACTTAGGACCTGGTCGATCCCTTCCCTCATGTTTCCCCTGCCGTATCCCGGCCTGAGGCACAGATGTCTAAAAGCCAGAAACAGATTAATATAATATATCTGAATTTGATATGGGTGATATATTGGCAATGGGTTTTATATACGTATATATATTTCTGATTGTGGACTTGCCTGAAGCTATAAAACTCATTGTCACATTCCAGTGTTTTGCATTTAAGGTGGGGTGATTGGCACGCAGGTTGCACCTCGCATCACAGGTAACATCCTAAATTTTGCATATGAGACTAATTAGAACGGAAGATCCCATTTACCGATAGAAGAGTGTCTGGATTACAAAGCGATTAAATTACATTTGTGTGAAAGATGCAACTCTTCTTTTTCTAGGTTTTGCAGGTACGATTACCGGGACCTTCATCCTTAGCGCTCGTCATAGAATAAGCAGATACTCCTTAGATTAATTTTGACGATTTGAAATGTTACTAAAATATCAATAAATAACAACAGAATTGTGACAGTTAAATGAATATACAGAAAAATTCATATACAATTAAATGCATATACCATCACTTCTCATAAGTATTACTGAGCTAGAAAGCGAGATAGAAAGAACGAGATAGAAAGCTCGGCGATACTGTCTTACTTTTCATTAAATGCTACTGGCAACCTGGTCCCCAACTTCCCCCCAAAAATCCTATTGGACACTGAATACTGTCTTCCTACCCCTCATTAAGCTGCGACTCCGCCCTCGCGTCTACAGATGTGAGCGGTCCACAGTACAATTCAATCCCATATTCTCAGTAAAACCTCTGAACAGAAAATATATACTTTCATTATACAATATAACACTTACTTTTGCAATTCCCATTTGCAATAGAATCTATATCAGAATTCTAGACTAAGTCCTTTCCGACACAAACAATCGAATGCGTTTCTACAATGTAAATATTCATTCTATAGAATCGATAATCAGAAGAATCGCTATATAACAACCAGATAAATAAGTAACAAGATTTTGAGTGCTTAAGACCCTGTAGGTCTTCCCGTATTTCGTACTTCAATAAGGAATTCCATTAGCCGTAAAGAATTATTAGCAATAACTTAAAAATAATATGAATACACTTCTGGAACAGAATAATGTCCAGAAAGTGTCCGGACACAATTAATAACACTTCTTGAAGGCTAATGGTATAGTGAATAACAGAACTAAAGGGTTTCTTCTTACCCGTGTTAAAAAAATTAATTGCATTACGAACGTGTTTCCAACCGACAATTCAGAAAACAATGTGAGTGAATAATACACGCAAATTAACTGAGTTCTCAAGGGAGATCTGTGGCCATTTGTTACGTCTTCTGTTTGAGTTCTCATTGCTTCTTTCAAATGAAGCAAGTCCTGTTATATGTCACCTTCCCTGCTATCATCATCTGAATAAGATCAATGTTAACATTAAAAGCTTACCATATCATACCAACTTCAATATTTAAAAATACTCGCCTGAGGGTTTCTCTTGCATTCAGTTCAAAATTATTTACTTTCCTACTCAAACTCGTGACTTCTCCCTGTGGATAAAGACTGTCTGACAGAGAACATTTGCATTCTTCCATGAACACGGCAAACCTTTCTATTTCGAAACTGGATTTCTAAGGTCGTGAGGCAAGAACATGGTAACCCACAATGTTAAACTTTAAAGAAATTCGATTTTTACTGCTGCACAAGTCATTTTCATTGGCTGAAAGCTGAATTTTCACGTAAAGCTATACATAAAGGCTTAAAATAATTGTACCAAATCAAAATAACGAATTTCTATTTTTCATGCTGCTGTGTGGGTTACCATGTTTTATTATTTATACCATAATATTCGCTACCTAAGTCACTCAAGAATAAATCTTTTCACTGAACTCACTCTAAGAAATGTTTAATTTACAAATTCTTTTCCTTTTTAGTGGCAAGCTGGTATACTGCTCCTCGTTTCCAGCCATCTTAATTGTTGGTTACCATCTTATGAATCCCAAAATGTTACAATAGGCTTACTATAAGTAAATATTGCTGCCATCTCTGGAGCACAATTTGAAGTCGGACAACATTAAACGACGCGGTATGATTCCTTTCCATCGGGTGCTGAATAACTAAAAAAATAAACATTTGTGGGTTACCATGTTTTTGTCTCACACCCTTCATATGAAATTCACTATTGAAGTACAAATGTTTACTTCACGAAAATTGCTCTGTTTACTTGCACTCAAATTTGAAAGCGACATACAACGAGAGATGCAGCACGAAAAAAGAAAAGCAACGCGGATTTCAGTTTCACTGTCGGCACTATAGACGTATAAATTTTCAATTGCAATTAAAATAATCTTTTCCTTTATCTCTACAAAGGGGCAGTAGCCTTCCATCCCTCGTTCCACATACACACACGCACAAGCAGTGCGCTCGAAAAAGAAGAATGTCGTCACGCTGAAAAAGAAAGCAGGAAAACTCTCGAAAGTTTCGCCCAGCAGCAGAAGGGACAATTAAGGAAATTTAACGGTGCAAAGGGGAGTCGTTAGGGCAATATTGTCTTCAGGCCTCTCCAGTTATCCCTTGAATCCGACGAAACGTACGGGCGAGTCATCAACAAAACAAGAAATGAACAGATAGTATGCTAGCGGACCTAGTAATTGCAAAGGGGGAGGGAGGGGGCAAGTAGAAGTTCTAAAATATATATTTATAACGAGAAATGAGAGAAAGAGATTTTAAGAGAGTTTTTAACTACCTTCATACAGCACGCACATGAAGAATTTTATGAAGTTCTCGATGGATCTCAGGTGGATTTCGTCCGTCGAATTCCGGTTTCGAAAAATTCCGTGTTCGATTTCCTCTACGAATTTAACTTAATTTCCCGTTTTTATGACGTCATCTCTATCCGATGGAAGGTAACAGCAAAAACCAATCTAAAGTGAGGTTAATAAGAACCAAAATGTGTCTCAAACGAAAAAGCACTACGTCTTTCTTTGAGGATCATAGTTTCTAAAGAGATATCTTCAAACCTAAAGAACTGTCGTGGTTTTCAATTTCTGATATTGCTTGCTCCTTGGTACTTAGCATACATTCAATATACTTGCCAACTCAGCATCATAGCGCTGAACACCAAAAACTAATTCTACAAAGTAATTAGAGCTATATACACGGCTTGTTGAAGAACAAATGAACAATAGGCAAATTAATGAAAACTCAACTAAAGTTCGTGCACAAAAGTTACTTGTAACTAAATGAACTAAACTACAACTAAACTGGGCGGTGCGACAGCCCTTTGAGAACCCTGGACTGTCAGACGTGTGTACTACGTCCAAGTAGAAGGTTGCGTGGTCAGCATAACGCCTTTTCATAGACGTCGTGTATCTGATTCTCACAATCACAATCCGCTATTTCTTTTATTCAAGTACCTCCCAAATTGTCCTCACGATGTTGGGTTAACAGTGCAAGTTTTGAGCTCCCACCGGGAATCGAACCCGAGGCCGCTCGCACCGAAGTCGAGCATGCTACTGAACGAAATAAGCACTTCATAATACGCCATATAGTGATAAAAAAAAGCAATAAACCAAAGGGCACCCAACCCAAGACACTTTTGCAGAGGACTTTTTTGCGGGGTGGAAGGGAGGAGTTACAAAACTGACGCATTAGTTTTCATTCAAACCTCGGACATACCTGTTCACGTGAATGAATGAAAGACAGAAAATGTAAGTTCCAAAGTCAGTGGTATTAACCCACACTAAGCACCAAGCATTCATTCTCTTTATCTTGTAATTTATTGTACTATAATAACAAGAGTAATACAAATACCACCTGGACACGACGACTGCAAAACATGAAGAAAAAATAAAAACAGTGAAGAAGGCACCTCAAAAATAGAGCAAACATGAAACAAAGTTTACAAACCGGCCGGAGCAGAATAGTTGGTAGAGTGTTGGCTTAACAATCGAAAGGTCCTGGGAACGATTCCAGCGGCCGCCTATTCTGTCTGAGGTTTTTCCAGGGGGAGGGGGGTCCTCAGTTATACCAGGTAAAGGACGGGATGATACATACTTACTAGGCCCTGGTCGACTATCTTTCAGTGTCTTCCCCTCCACTCTATGCGGCCTTGAGTCTCAGATGCCTCAATAAATTGAATCAATCAATGAAACAAAATTTCTTTTTAAAAAATGAAAGAAAATAGGATACATTAAACAGAAAAGTCCAGTCATCTATCTGTTCAGTTCACTGAAATAAACAAAGAAGCAATGGTGCCGCAGAGGAGAGAGAATAGAAATCCACTTGTATTCCTTGATATACAAATTTTGAAGCACAGATGCACGCGATACGGAAAAAGATTAGCACGGCAATAGATAAACGAAAATCCAAGACAAGCTTAAAAAGTAATCATTCCAGTATTCGCGAAACACAGAGAAAGAATTTCGAACTCCATGGCTCATTATCCTGACTAACGTTTCCCAGAGTTTCCACTCAGTTTCATCATGCCGGGATAGTACATTAAGAAATACCCTGGTCCATACTTCCCTCATCCTCTACTTAGCACATCCCGACCTTAGCCAAAGATGCCAAAAGGCCTTAAATAAAATTCAAATTCAGCAAAGACAAGAACGAGGCACCATGATTCACGTCACTCCAGTTGGTGGCCACTCCAATGTATAAATGTTAGATCGGAACACGAATCTGATACAATTAATGAAATTATTTAACACATACCAGATATTAAGATGAAATAAATTAGGGGCGGGCAATCAATCTTGATTTTAACGCATTCTAAGAAAAGGTACAACACAAAAACAGAGCAAACAAAACTGAAAAAAAGTTGAAATATGTCTTCAGAAGCTGATATACGATGAATGCTACGTAACAAGATTTTATTTCACACTTTTTTTTTCGAAAGTGGAAGTGACTGCATATTCCGAAATACGGAACTATCTACACTCAGTCTCCTTCTGTCATCTCCCCCCTCCCTCCCTCTTACACACACACACACACATA